>JAMKQA010018934.1:0-24416 GCA_024699735.1 Posidonia australis
GGAACACGCAAAAAGAAGCCAACCCACGAGGCCCAAGCCCAAAAGCACCAAACCACACAATGGGCCTCGGAACAGTAACACCTGTCCAGGAAAATAAAATTCATAAAATGTAAATAATTACAAAGTGAATTTTACCGGTGTTACATTTATGCTAAAAATAGTTTGTTTGTTTGACTGTTGTATTCAAGATTTAGCTAATAATTTTTTTTATTCTCACTCATTGTCTTCGATAGGCCTGGGCTTTGGGTTTCTCCACTGCATTTTTGAAGAAATGGAGCATTGGGACAAAAGGATCGATCAACTTGGACCATTCAAAACTGGGGGCATCGGTTGACAATATTCCTGCCATGGATTCTAGGCTAGCAACCACTAAAGTGGTTGTATTAGTAGTTTTGGAGAAATTCTTTGAAGTGGTATTGAATCTTCCTTTTGTCAAAAGGTATTTTTTGTGTTTATTGCCTTTAACCAAGAAACATGCAGCATGCTTGGTTAATTTTAAATAAGTAGGAAATAGACTGAACAAGCAAACATTATTTATGTCCAACAACATTTAGAAAATGATAATGTATTTGGCTACTAGATACTTTTTCTGAAGATATGTATTGGATCAGCATACACCGAGTGCTCCCATATGTTAAATTCTTATTCTAAAGTGAGTGACTAAATCAAGAACAAGGTTCTCTAAGGTATTTGCATTTGTTGACAGTGGTTCAAGATAGGATGTATGTTAAAAGAGTAGCAACAAGACAAAACTAGATCTCTAGGCACATGTTGGATTTCATTTTAGTTGCATTAAAATAACCCTAACTTTTTTTCGCATGGAAGAAGATGAAGGAATTGGGAATTCTATTGCAACCATTAGCACCCTTGAATTCAAGGTATGGCTGGCATTTGAAATTGGAAAAAAAAAACTATCCAAGCATATGATTTCTTACCAAAGAAATGGCAGTAGATAAGTAGAGGAGGAGGCACTGAGGAGGTAGACAAGAGGCGTTGAGGGTGAGGAGGCGTGGCGAGTGGGATGCAGCGGCAAGTGGGAGGCACAGTGGACAAGGAGGTGACGGCGGCAAGTGGGATGCAACAGTGAGTGGGAGGCACTGTGGATGAGGCGATGGTGAGTGGGAGGCACTATAAAGGAGGAGGAGGCGGCAAGTGGGAGGCATTGTGAAGGAGAAGGCAGTAGTGAATGGGAGGTGATGATAAGCGAGAGGTAGCAGCAAGTGATGAAGGATGAGGGAGAGACAAGAGGGAGAGGCGACAATGAGGAATGAAAATGGGGAAAATGATCACGAGTCAAAAATTTAGGACAGATTTAGCGAGGCAATTTGCGAGGATATGTCATCACAATAATATTGTGAGAACATAGCCTCATTATCTCCTCGCTATTTGTCCTCGTTTACCATTTGCAAGGACAAGTCCTTACCATGTCTTCACAAATAGTCCTCGTAAAATGTAAAATTTCTAGTAGCGTGGGACGCCAAGATGGGCAAACTCCTCGACAAGGTGGTTGTCCGTGGCAATGTAGATTTCGAAGTGGCTTTCGATGGTTTGCTTGTAGCCAGAGTTGGTTAGTTGGCGCTGAGCAATTCGACTCATTGTGTGGTTTTGATTGTCCTAAGCAATTTACCACAGGTTTTGGCCAGTAGGGCCCGAATTTGCTATATAGTTAGTTTCCTGATGGCTTTGGAAAGAATGCAAATGGTTTTGAAAAGTATTCTAAAGTTCAATAAGATTTTTTATTGTTGGTTTTGCCCAATTTTCTCGTGGTGTTTCGTAGAGTGTGTGCTGGGTGACTATCTGGTCACTCACACGTGTTTTCTGGTGTTCTTCAGTTGTAGGGGTAGACAATTAGAGGAGTAGCTCTAGAACATATAGTCAGGGGTCACAGACCACACTCTAGGTTCCTGGTAGTCTAGATGCCTTTAGATAGTCTTTAAATATCCTGTAAAATTAGACATATAATTATGTTTAATTTTAATTGGACTATTGGATTTGGTGGTAATGACTTGGATTGTTACATGTCGTCTCTTAATAATTGAAATCATAACTTAAATGCAAATCATATCTAATAAAACATGTAAAATTCAAATCATATTTCATAGAAGCAAATCATGTCTCATACAAATACAAAACATGTCTCAGGGAAAACTATTAAAAAATAGTCATATCTCACAAATTCGATGATGTCTCGCAAGAATTGAAATCATGACTTAAATGCAAGTCAAATCTAATAAAACATTCAAATTTCAAATCATATCTCATAGAATTCAAATCATGTCTCACAAATGCAAATTATGTCTCACAGAATTCAAATCATGTCTCATAAAAGAAAATCATATATCACAAAAAAAAAATCATATCTCACATATGCAAATCATGTCTCACACACTTAGAAAAACAATCCAATTATGTCACACAATCAACATTGACATGAATAATTTGTCTCACACACTTAGAAAAATAATCAAATCATACCTTATTTATTGTAGTGGCCTCCAACTGTTTCTCAATCACCATGCGTTGGATTTTCCACTCTAGGTGTTGAGCCTTAGAATTCAACTCCTTTATTTTGTATTTCAAATCAAAATTTTGTGCTTTAAGAAACTTATTTTCTAATTGGAGATTGAAATCACTTTGTATCTCCAATTCAGTTGTCGAATCTTCTTTGCACTCTGTATCACTCCTTATTTTCTTCTCCTCCTTCCTTGCCTTCTCCTTCTCCTCTTTTGCCATCTCCTCCTCCATTGCCTTCTCCTAGCTACTCATCCTTTGCCTTATCCTTTTCCTCCTTTGTCTTCTTCACCTTGGTCTCTTGCTCAATCCTATTCATTTTCTTTATATTTAGTAGCTAATCCCTCTGTTTCTTCCTCGTAGTATCAATAATTCATCTTTCAAAGGGATATGACACAAGAGCACCTTCTTTCACCTATCAAAAAATGTAAGCACAAAAAGGAAATAAGTATATGATAAACAGAATGAAAAAACCACAACGAAAAAACTACAATGTTCAAAGAATAAATGTTTCCTGTACCTTGATCGCCTCTCTTCTTTGAAGAATTTCACAATTTTTTTGTAAACACCTTGATGCTCCACAAATTCCCAATTAAAAATACTTGGGATCTTTGAAACACAAAAGGATGCCTTAGGTTACAATGTTCATTTAACCAAGCCTACATAATCAAATATACCATTAATAAATTCATCCATATAAATTAAATTAAAAAGAAATATAAACATACAAAATTCTATATTTTCAACTACTTGCAATGAGAGCCATGGTGCAACCTTCAAGGTATCCAAGATCCCCGTCAATGCTTTCATTTATCCTTACTTTGATCCATTTTGCTTTCACATTTAATCCTTGCAATAAATATTGGAAGCACGCAGAGCCCCAAGCATAGCTTCCCAAAGTGTCTAAATCATCCACATATTTAAGTAAAAATGATTTTAATTTGCCATTTCTCTCGGGGAAAAGAAAAATGGCAAAATGATAAAGAATTAACAATTTTATAGTCCACTCAAAATCCATTATTTCAATGAGGCCTAAGACTGTATAGAAGATGCTAAGCGTCATGAATGCATACCCTCTTAAATAGCAATCATATGTTGTGGACTTAATGGGGCCATGCATAGATAAGGACTTCTCTCCAATTGGAAGTCTAAGCACTATGCTAAACTCTATTTCATTCAACTTTAAGAGTTTGCCTACAACAAATCCTTTTCTTTCCTTGTCGTACAAATCGATGAGTAAGTCTGGCAATTTTCTTACCAACTTCAATGCATTCCTCACGTAGAAAAATTGGACAAATGGACTTTTGTTTATTAGATCTCAATGACCTAGATGTAATTTCAATATTAACTCTATGATTTTCTTCACAAAATTTGTCTAAGAGCAATAACTCTTTAATACATAAAGAGTCTTAGAGTTTTTCTTTCCTGAAATAAATGATAAAAAAAGTAATCAACCATTTCAACACAACATTAATGGTCCATAGGAGTATTATATTTAGAAAAGTATACCTGAAGAAGCATTTTCAGTCTTAGCCTCCTTTTGTGGTGTAGGACGTGGTTTATTACTTGTACTTACAAGGAGTCATTGACAATTTATCATGTAAATAGCAATATGTAAACAACAATATCATGTTATATGTAAACAACAATATGTAAACAATCATTTATGATGTCTCTCACTTATGACTCATGTAAATAGCAATATCATGTTATATCAAATAGTAACCTTAGGTGTCCATGCAAATTCACATAAAATCATGTATCATGTAAAATGAATATAAAATCATGTATCATGCTATATCAAATTGCAATAAAGAACAATCATATTTCATTCAAAAAGTATATCTTAAAAAGAAGAACTTGCAATCGAACTTTTAGCCTTTTTTTTTGTGTAGGTGGAGTAAGCTTTTTTATTAATGTTGTACCTACAAGCAATCAAATTTATCATATCTCATGTCATACACTAATATTATGCAAATTCATATACAATTATATCTTGTTGACAAAAATCATATCTTACTTTAGTGTAGATAAAAATCATGTCTCATGTGAACATATATCATGTATAAGTAATCAAATTTATCATACAATTCTTATACGAAATCAATTAATAGCAATCATATCTCATTTGACATAAAGAAATAGCAATCATATCTTGTAGACAGCTATCATATCCCATTGGATTTAAAGAATTAGCAATCATATTTTGTAGACAATAATCATATCTCACTTTACGATAATCATGTCTTATGTAGGTAAAAATCATTTCTCATGTAAGTAGCAATCATGTCTCATGTGAACATATACAATCAAATTTATCATAATAGATTTTAGAAATCATATCTCATGTCATACACTAATGTTATGCAATTATCAATAATCATATCTCATTTGAAGTAAAGAAATAGTAATCATATCTTGTAGATAACAATCATATCTCACTTTACAATAATCATGTTTCATGTAAGTAGAAATCATGTTTCATGTGAACATATACAATAAAATTTATCAAAATAGATTTTAGAAATCATATCTCATGTTATACACTAATGTTATGCAATTATTAGCAATCATATCTCATTTGAAGTAAAGAAATAGCAATCATATTTTATAGATACCAATCATATCTCACTTTACGATAATCATATCTCATGTAAGTAGAAATCATGTCTCATTTGAACATATACAATCAAATTTATTAAAATAGATTCTCATGTCTCATGTCATACACTAATGTTATGCAATCATATCTCACTTGATATAAAAAAATGACAATTATATCTTGTAAACAGTAATCGTATCTCACTTTACGATAATCATGTCTCACGTAAATGGAAATCATGTCTCATATAAGTAGAAATCATGTCTCAAATTTATCAAACTAATTTTAATTCTAGAAATCATATCTCAAGTCAATACTAATGTTATGCAAATTCATATAAGTAATAAATCAAGTTTATCAAATTATGATTTTAGAAATCATGATTGCTATCTATGCAATATGATTGCTATCTATGCAATATGATTGCTATCTCTTTATGTCAAATGAAATAAAATTGTTGATAATTGATTGCTTAAATGATTTTGCATAACATTTATGTATAACATAAGATATGATTTCTAGAATCATGTCTCATGTAAACATTATAAAAATTGAATCATGTCTTGTGTAAACAACATTATCTCAGTTGACTTAAATTATGTCTCGTGTAAACAACATTATCTCAGTTGACTTAAATTATGTCTCATGTAAACATGTCTAATGTTTTCGACATTATATACATAAAAATTAATTAATGTCTCGTGTTATGTACATTGATCTCATATAAAATGCATTTATATCATCTAATGCACACTCATGTTATGTACATATAAATTAGATCATGTACATTCATATTACACAAATCATCTTAGATAAAAGAGGAATCATACTTCTTATAATTCGCTTTCCAATGTTGTCTTCAAATGACAACATCTTTGTCCTTTCCCTTTTAGCTAGCAGCTTTGTCTTTATCTATTTCAACACAAGAGAAACAAATCAATTGAAACTTAATGGGTTGTTATAGACTACCATCAATTTATGTCAATTATTTTCACCTTGTGTCTTAATATTTAGTACCTTCAGACTGCTAGTTTTTAATTACCTGGTGTCAAGCAACTCCTAACTTAACATTTTCACATGATCATTTAGTTATATAACTATTCATTCTAAATGATTGTCATTTTCTTTAAGAGTAAGACTACTACCCTAAGATTAACTATATGCAATAAAGTTTTCCTGTTAATCTCATTGATAGCAAATAATTTCATCAAGACGTTCTATTTTTTTAGAATTAGTGCTAGTAGTAACCTTGAATAACAAGGATATTAAATTCATTACACTATACACATTGCATACAGAAATTTGCTATTAAACAACACAAGATTAATCTGTCTTAATTGATAAACTATATTAGCCTTTTTTAAAGTATAAATTTAAAATCCATTGATGTCCAAAGAAAAGTGAGATGTGTCTCTCACCTTGGCAATAGAAGAGAAGCAGCGTTGAGAAAGGCAAGTGTGACGACCCATACCTTACATGGCATTTTAACCAACTAATTAGTCTAGACTTATAAGCCACTTGTGGGTTAGTACCACTGGTTGGCTACATGGGAATTTCTAGGATTTTTAAACTTAGAACTTAAATTGCATTTTGTGGATTCGACATTCCAATCGAGTTTCGGACATCATATCCTATTGCCCTGAGTTCGAGATACTTTGTGGACCCTCATGGAAGCCTTAAGGATTTCTCTGGAGTTATGGAAGCTGGTTTGTGGGTGTTCGTGACATTTTCCTCTTCTTTAGGGACTTTTGAGCAAAATACGCACAAAAAATTCAAAAGAAATGACAAGCCACCCTATTGGTTACGGCTTGCATGCTCGAGGCATTAAGAGAAAAGAGAGAGGGAGATGTGGAGAAGAAGGAAGAGAGCTTGAGAAAGAAACTGAGAACCAGAGAAAAGAGAAGAAAGAAACAAAGGAGAGAGAGAAGAGGAAGAAGTTGAGGAAGGGAGAGAAGGAGACTGGCTGGCTCGTGTTAAAGAAAGAAGGAGAGAAGCAAAGAAGAAAGAAGTCAGTAGAGGAAGAAAAGGAAGAAGGAAGAAAGAAAGGTACGCACTTTGTAGGAAATTCTTTCTTTGCTCAATTTGATTCCTAAGGGGATGTTAGTGTGAATTGGGTGTGCCTAGATGATTGGAATGAGTTAGAGAATTTATGGAGGCTTTTATGAGAATTTATTACCGTTTTAATGGATGTCCTTTAACTGTAGTGAATAGTGTTTGTGGCCTTTTTTCTTAGATTTCTCAAGCCACAGGCAACAAATTCTCGTGAATTTTGTTCCAGGTTGTAGAGTTCGATGAGTTCTTCAGTTTGGTATGTATTTTGTGATTTTTGGTTGCTCGTGTGATTTTTAGTATCAAAAATTTAATCTTGATTTATACTATTCAATTAATTAGTTCCTAGGTGATTTCTTGAGATTTGGCTGTCAGATTTTTGTGATTCTTACACCAAATTATAGGGCTCGTCGAGACCTTCAATTTGGTATATAGGTTTGTGAGTTTTGGTGCCTTGTGTAGGTGGTGGCCGACGTTGAACGACAGTAGCTATGTTGGGTGCTCTGGCCTGCACTTGTAGGTCCCCTGTTTGGTCGAGCCACGTGTAGGGCACGTGGGCAGCTCCCACGTGCTAGTACCGTGGGTTGGGTCAGCCTGTGGGTCCAATCTAGTCAAGTTTTTTTGGGATTTGGGCCCAGATTTTGGTAGTTTGGGTGTCATTAGTTAGTACCTATACCATGTAGGTGATCTTGAAATATGAATGCTTAGCATGGTCATTAAATATGACTTAGGAATTGCTTTAAAACAAGTTAGTAAGATCTCCTTGGGCTATGGGTAGAATAATAAACTATAGAACTTAGAAATACTATAAGATCTCCCCTTTAATGGTGTAGATTGGACATTAGGGTTTATAATCAACCTTAGGACTAGGGATTTGAGCATGGTTTAGTGTAGTGCATTGAATTGGGTATTCAGTGGCACGATTTGGGGTATCTAGCATCGAGCTAGCTATGTATTATAAATGCAAGGACTAGTAGGCGTCTTACTTTTGGGTACCAAAACTGGGAGTTCTAGGTGCATTCAGTATTGGTGTCCAACCTTGTAAGGGGGACTTTGAGGCTGTATTATGTAGTGTTTCGTAGAATTGTTTTAATAATTTTTGAAATGATCTTGGAAAAGGGTTTTGAAAAGAAAGTGTATAGTTTTGTAAAAGATTTTGGAAACTCAGGAATGTTTCGAAAAGTGATTTTCAAGAATTTGGAAAAGAAAGTTTAAGGTCGTGGTTTTTCACGTGGTTTCCTTGTGAAGTGTTTTGCATGGTTTTTGGTGATACTTTTAAAATGTTTTTGAAAATAATTTTCCAAAAGAGTTTTGCAAAATGAAATGCATAGTTTTGCAAGGAATTTAGAAAGGGTTTTTTGTGGATTTCTGTTTGTGGTGAGACCAAGAGGCTGAAGCAAGTGTTTATTGGATTTTGAAGGTATGATACTCCTTAATTGTCATTCACAAGGCCAAGGTTAAAGTTCACAGGTAGAGGTGTTGATTGGACTTAAAAGTATGACACTTTGCTTGTTTCGAGTACCGATGACCTAAGGTACTGACTATACGTAGTGGTATCACGGCAGCAAATCGAGGGATATGAGACCTCTGAATAACTGAACGTGATACTCTAGCCAATACGAGTACCAAGACTAGTAAGAACCATGTAGCCAACAGGTCGTACCAACAAAGAGTAGTGAGACCTTTAAGTGGTCGAGGATGTGTTTAAAGTCGTGGTTGTCGAGTTACTGTGATAATGGTACGACAAGGCCCTAGGGTGAAAGAGACCTGGGCTTTCCCTTAGTACCGATGCTAGCTGAGTTTGGGGTAGCAGGCCTCAGGTTCTTGGACACCAAGAGGCATAGTAAGGACGCACTTAGTGTGTGTGTGCTATATGTTATATAGCGAGGCTTGTGAGCCAGGACGTTTGGACTTCTATATGGGATGGTTCACCACAACAATGCAATTGAAAGGAGTAGGTGTCTTCAGTAGCTGCTTGTGACAAGTGTCAGTTACTTGGCACAAGACAACACGACACAGTGTTGAGGCTCTTGCCAAGGAGTTAAGGACGCCAGGACAAGCAGGCTGCGGCTCTTTGTGGCAATGTAGTGGATTCGGGATTCTTGTCCCCTTCGATTGCTTGTGGCCAGTGCTTATTATTTTGTTATGCTGTGAGTGATGCTGTGGTTTACTTGAGATACAGATTTGTGTTGTTTTCTAAGATACGAATTATAGGAGATTTTAAAGCAGAAGCTCTGTGTTTGATATGATTTCTGTGGTTTTGGAGCTGAAGCTCTGTATTAACTCTTGTGTGTTGTTGTTTGGGTGTTTTAGACATTAATAAGAGTACAGAGAGGGTGTAGGATTAAACTGTATGCATAAAGATTGTAAAAGACATGCATATGGTTTTAAAAAGAAAATAGTTTTTAAAAGGTATGTTTTTTTTAAGAATTTGTTACCTGTGACATCTAAGAGAGATATCAGAATTATGTATGTATTTATGTGAAGTGTGTGCTGGATGACCTTTCAGTGATCACATGTGTTTGTTTTTGGCGTTTTTTCCATATACAAGATAGAAGTAGAAATTTACTAGCACATGAAGAATTCAAGTCACTCCACCACGCATTAAAGATCCTAGTGAGAATTTAGTAGTTTAATTTTATTTCTGTTAAAAGAGTTTCATTTATATTGCTCATAGTTGAATTTAATTCATAAAAAATATATTTTAAAAAAAACTAACTAGATTAAGGAATGACTTGAAGTCAAATCATTGACGACAAGGACATGAAGGGATAACAACGATAGAGAAATGACATGGGTTGAGAGAACTTGAAAAGGTAATTTGTTGTTGCAAGCATCAATAATGTAAATAAAAGAGAAAACATTAAAGTCCACAGTTACAAGAGAGAGAAGGTTACTCTTTAAGGTGAGAGAGAGAGAAGAAGATGAAAAGATGATGCTTACCAAGAATGATATAATGCCCAATGAAAAGAAAAAAGGACAACGCTGCTAGAGATTTTAAGAAATAAAAAGTTATGATAATCAACAGAAAAAGAAGATGATGCTCAACAAAATAAACAAGACAATGCCATTACGGATTTCAAGAGAAAAGGATCGATACTCAACAAGAAGAACAAATAATACTCGAAAAGAAGGAAATAGTACTCAACTGGAAAAAGAGATTTCAAAAGACAAAAAAGGATTTTATAGAAAAGACAGATATTAGAATGCTAAAAAAGCTAATAACCATTACTTACAAAAAAAAAAAACCTAATCCTATGTCGTCAATTCTATTTTTGAATGAAATTAGGCTGTCAATTTCAACAAACCCAACCTAGGTAGCAAGGATTTGTCATTGCCACCAACAGACATATTTAACAATATCTTTTTTTTTAGAAAGATCCAACAATATTCATCATGTCAACATTGCAAAACCCACCTTTGAGCTTGTGGCAGGCGCCTACATCGCTGCATTTTTGAACATCCACGCACCTTCTCTATCGAAATTAATAGTAGAAGCAACAAGAATATAATAATCATAATATACAACGGAGTACCACAGGATCTCAAGCTATTAAAGCCTTGCAAACTAATCATTAATTATACATCTCAGGAGGGTCAATCATCTGAAAGTTTGCATGTCTACCGGTCAAGTGGGAATTTGAATAAGCGATCTTTTAAAGAAAGTATGGAACTCCAGTCCTCGGCCCTCTCAATTGATTATTCTCTTCTGTTTCCGTGAAGAATTTCACCTCTCGTTCCTATGATCACAAACAGAAAATTGCCAAACAATAGAGTTAATATTTCAGTTAGCTTCATTCTATATCATAGTACACATAACCCACGAAGGAATAAGCCAATGGTCTAAAGAAATAGCAGAAATCTACTCTCGCAAGCAAAACTCTCTCGATTTGATTCACTCTTCACCTTATTTTAGGCTCCATTATTAACCAATAACACTTTAAGGAACCACGCAAGACATGGTTTTGGTCTTGTATGCACTAAATTGTAAGATCTTGAATGATCATTTTTAACCTTATGTCCTACATTCCCCAATGACGTCCTAACCAAAAAAACTTTCAACCCTCCACCCGTAGGGAACAAGTGAGGGACCTAACACAGCGTATTCTCTGACCTGTGCAAGTTATTCAGGTAGAACACTTGTTGACCATATCTGAGGTTTTTCAAATACTTCCTTGCATGACCACCAATACAACCAGAATAGAACATCCTTTCTATTTGATAGTGCCTTATGTCCAGGCAGCATCTAGTGTAAATCTTGCAAAGATGTTAAAAGTGATGAAAATTCTCTGTGAAAGTTCTCTAGGCTTATTGACTGTAATATCCAACAGAAAAACAAGTGTATAATAACTGTATTTCTAATCCTAGAATGAATCTTACTGTTTTTCTAATCCCTCCCTCCCTCCCTCTTGAGGGAATAGGGTGAAGTCTTCTTGGTCTTAATTTCTGTTTGGTTGTGGAGGATGACAGCTAACCATGACAATGGATAGCTACTTCCAAAATGGATGGCAAATAAGGATCAAAAAATAGATAGCCA
Source organism: Posidonia australis (assembly GCA_024699735.1). Classification (NCBI taxonomy): domain Eukaryota; kingdom Viridiplantae; phylum Streptophyta; class Magnoliopsida; order Alismatales; family Posidoniaceae; genus Posidonia; species Posidonia australis. Next base: position 11,700 of record JAMKQA010018934.1, read on the forward strand.
CATCCGCAGGGCTAAGACTGTGTTTGCTGGGGGAATAAGATGGGTTAAAATTGGAGTAATCTTATACCAACCTTTCTTATAATACCTTCTATGGAGTTAGCCCTCTCATTCTAGCAATTATAAACCCACTTTATTCTCAAACAATAATATTTGTCCATTCTTTATCACTCTCAATCCTAGACAAACCCCTATGGAAATGAGGGCAATGTGATTTTCAATTATATAATGTCACAAAATCAAAAGGCTTTCAAAACCTCACCATGTTCTCATTGAAGCTCAATATAGAAGCCACATTTCCACAACGGTAACAATAATTAGGTGCAGACCAAACCTGTAAAAACAGCAGCCATAATGTTAGAGTTCAAACAGTTTGGATGAGAATCGGAAAACATTAGACATAATGCAAAAAAAAAAAAAACAGCAACGTTAAAACTAAAGCGTACTAACAATAATACAATACAATGGAAATTTAACTCACAGTAACAAGTCCTTTGTCTTGAAACATGTACTTGAGACCTTCCTGCACAAGCTGGTGTGCTCGACAAACCAGATCTAGTTTGTTGATGTGATTGAACTGCCAAAAAAAAGATTTTCATATATTTCATTAAACAAATCAGAAAGGAATCAATTCGTTGCAGTAGTATATACGCTGACCTCTGATGTTACCCTAGATCCGAAAAGCCACCCTGCACCACGTGGACTGAGAGCCCAAGTTTCAATTTCTTCGGGATCACTCCACATAAGATCACAAAATGGGCCTTCATGAGGTATTTCACAGTTGCGCTCAATAACCCTTATCTGTCACAATACAATACAAGGATGTTACATAGGTAAAAAACCTAAAATTAACATACAGAACAATATCTAATAATAATTAAATATTTACTACTAATAAGAACACCTAAAAGTAATTTATTTTTACATAAGTGAAACAGTAGTTACTATAGGTCACAAATAATAAAGAATCTCTAACTGTTTCATAAGTATGTTAGCATTTAAAGAAACTTAGAAGATACACTATCATTCATGTTCAACAGTTCAAAGGAATAAGAGATCATAGGCAGACCTGATCAACTGATCGGATATCGGGAGAAAGTCCACCGTGGACACACAGGACCTAGATTTCAAAAAACATATGTTTAAACGTAGAAAATGATCAAAGGCTTAAGATTTCTAACAGAAGATGAGCACAAAAATATGGCAGAAAGGGAAACCTACTGTTCCATCAATGATTGCTGAGAGTGTGAGGAAGTCAAAAACATCCGTGCAATACCGCCATGCATTGGCATTTCCATATTTCCTCTGGCATTCATCATAAAAACCATATACCTGGATAAAGGCTACAGTTACTATCTGTTCTAGTACTGCAATTTTTTTCCTATAATTTGAATATGCATATAACAGTTAGGTATGTCCAGCTCAGGTGGAGATAACTATATAAACTTATTTCCTTATCAGAAAAGATGTAGCAAAGTCATTGCAATATAACAAAACGAGGTAGATCAAAGGTAACATACAAAACGTATTTCCTTTAAAAAACATACAGAACGGTATTTCCTTTAAAAAAACATACAAAACGTAAATCAATCCTGCATATCTCAAATTAAGACAACAATTCAAGATGTTATATTTCATGTATTATTTGGTTGATTACAAAATTATATGTTGCATATTCTTCAACAAGTTTTCAAAATAACTCCATTTCATATATTCTAGTATTCATGTTCTGCTGGTCTAGCACTTTGTTGAGGAGTATTTAACCTAAAAAAGTCTGTCTGAAGTCTAGCTCAATAGCTCAACCTAACACTGGGTTTCTTTGAATTGTTTAATATCTCCCACTTTATTTACTGGTTTAATGAGAGACAACCTAATTTTTTGCCCTGTTTTCTGCATTATATCTTGACCATCACTATACCTCCATTTCTTCATCATATCTACTGACATATGAAATGTAATTCACTTTATTAGACAGTACACACACAACTCACTCGCTACCCAATAATTTAACAAATTTGGAAATTTAAAAAAGACCAGAAACATAGATAAGGTATACATGCTCAAAAAATAAACCAAATACACATGTCAAAAGATCTGCAGCCTGAGTGCATGAGCACATTAACTTCCATTAAGGCTGTAATTCTTGTCAGTGATTCTAAGTGCCATTAACTTCCTGTTCAGAAATTGATTTAATTAAATATCCAAATTAACAGAACATGCTAAAAAACTATAATTATAACTATAACTATAACATTTTCTCTTGATTACTTTGAGCAAAAACTCTTTGATCAGTTGAAGAATATAAATAAAAACCACAGTGACTTAAAATGTCAAAGCATGGGCTACTAAACAAGCAGATAAACTAAGGGGTTCATGGTCACCGGTTCATCAAACTCGTTCATGAATGTTTGATGCAACCAGACTTAGCAAGGTGCCCACCTAGGTGTCAAGGCGTTCTAAGCAAGCTGCGCGTTTCAGCGCAGCCATACATAATATTTTTTTCATATTCCTATGGGATGTTCATTTCAATCTTGCTTTTTTCCGTATATTTCAATGTGTTAGTGTTTAATTGTGTTTAGAATGAAATATCCTTGCATAATTGCATATAATAATATTATATGTAGGGGGAAATCTGAAATTTGTTTTTTCTTTAATTTATTAATGTGCTTAGGTCCCACACTTATCACCTAGGCGCCTCGGCACCTTGATAACCTTGGATGCAACCCACTAGCATACAGCACCACTAGTTCACATGCCCATGCTACCATGCCGTTAACCAACCAACATGCTTAAAGGAAAAACCATCAAAGTGACGTTTGTGTTCTTCAAACCAAACCAAAATGTATTTTTCCAACAATTCAAAATCCTTGTATATCCCAAAGTCAAACGACCTCGTGTCATTACCATGGTTTTCCAAGTTTCTTTTATTTTTATTCAAGCCCTCACTCACTTGCCTTTTATAGGTCTATGTTTTGAAGGTTGAGTAAGGAAAGAGAATACAAAATAAAAGCATGTACTATGTTGGTTGATTTCATGGATCACACTCCTCTATTTCCTATCCAAGATTCAGAAACTTAATAGACTTCAATTTTCAAATAAGACACTTCCCTCAGCCTATCAACTTAATATTGTACAGATTAAAAATTAATAGTTATTGACCTTGGAAATTTCAACACATCGAGCTAAAATACTAAAGCGTACCTGTGTTAGTTGCCTACTTTCATGGTTCCCTCGCAAAAGAGTCATGTTTGCAGGGTATCTGATAAAAGTATGGAACAGAAGAATTGATCACAGCATTATTTTGTGTTAAATATTTTCAAATGCCTTCATAACACATCTATGTAAGAAGATGCATTTTTAAATATCAATTATGTGAATACCTGGCTTTAAGAAGCAAAAGTATTGTGAACACTTCAAGACTGTTGTATCCACGATCAACAAAATCACCCTGGCAATAAATTAATGAGAATTTAATGTTAGCTAAGTGCAAAAATTGGGACCATGCAATGTCATCATGAATTTAAAATATTATGTTTACCATAAAAATGTAATTTGTCTCGGGAACATGACCACCTGTCTGAAAGAGTTTCATTAGATCATGAAATTGACCATGGATATCACCACACACAGTTACTGGGCTGTTTACAGGCTGCACATTAGACTCTTCAATAAGGATTTCCTTGACCTGATCAAATTGGAAAAAAGTATTAATTAGGTTAGTTAGCAAAAGCAGAAAATGCAAATATTTTCAGCTTTTTTGTTTGCTAGTCTTGTACATGCTAAGGCACCATTTGGTACGGATTACCAACATGCAGACAGTCCCAGAATCAAGTTTACCAGCAATATCCAAACCAAACAGGTTGGAAATGATTGATTCTCCATGTTATTCGATGCACATCAGAGATTGTGCTCGATGCACATCGGAGATTAGTAAAACTGATGGAAAAATAATTGGTGGAACCTTGGATTCATGTTTTATAAGTCGATTCTGGTTTTGAAAAGTCTAGATTACCCTTATTAAGTTATAATATCTACAATCAATACCAACCCAGATTTCAATTCGCTGCAGGCTTTTCCGACGAGGCAGGTGTGGCAGGCATGGAGCAGGCATGGCAGGCTCGTGGCAGGAGTGGTTTGACGTATTGTGTTGACTGCACCTCGGTTACTGTGTTGCTCCCTTGGGTTGCTGTATCACATGGCCGTACCAGGTGACCCAGTTTTTTTTTTTTTTTTTTTTAGGTGACCCAGTTGTCCTAGCTGTTTTGTCTACGTGCATGGCATGGCGATGGTTTTGTTCCGGTTATGGTGGTGGCTCCCCAGTTGCTTCAGCCGTTCTTTGGCTTTTGGTCTGTATTGGTGCTCCTCGCAGTCTGGGTGGGCTTACCTGTCTATCCTTTTTTGCTTATGTACCAGTCTGTCTATATGTGTGTTGGTCTTTGACCATTGTGTGAGTGTGTACGCCCCCGAACTTATGCTCAGACTCTCATTATTTGTCTTATGTGTGTGTTTGCCATTAAGCTAAGCTTGGGCTAGTGATTGTGTCCCTTGAGCTAAATGCTTGGGCTGATTTTGTACATGTTCTTGTTTATTCTATAAATACACACCTGAGGGCTTGCCCTCCTTTTGCTCTGCCAAAAAAAAAAAAAAAAGATGATGAACCCCCTTTCTCTTCTTTCCCCTTCTTCTCCGTGACCCCTAGTAGCTCTCTCTACCCCCTTCTGTTCTATTCCTGCACCCCTTGCTTGTTGTAGATCATCTGAGCATGGACATCTTCCATCGCCGAGAGTGGATCAGGAGGTTCTCACCTACTCTTCCACCGGATCCATTCCACAGCGTCGCTCTTCCACAGGATCTACTCCACATCGCTGATCTTCCACGGGATCCACTCTTTCATGCAACCTACTTGCCAACAGGCCTCTTCCATCGGACGATCTCAACGTGATTTCACTGTTTCGATGGCACTATTCCCTACCCATGATGGGTCATCAATATGAAATGAGTCGACTTTTAATTTCAACAATCGGATGAACCTAAGTGGTTCCAAACTAGATGAATACATTTTGCTTTATCCCATACATCTATCTTACCACTGTCACTCCTTGGGAAGTGTGACCACAATCCAGATTCTAAGGTCTTTTTTATCACCTAGAATCCATACCAAACAGTGCCTAAGACATACAGGATAAAGCCACCATTATATTGTAAACTAACTTGACAAAGAAATATTTTCCATTAATTCAGACAACAATTATGTGATTAGATATTTATTTTAAACCCTGTTGTCTCCCTAGATAAAAAATACTAAAGCTAACTAAACTATTTGATAGGTTCACCACCTCCAAATTCAACATAGAAGTTTCATATATGAATCTCCTTTTTCCAGGAATATCTGAGAAGCATCTCACTCCAAACCAAGTTCCTTTAGTGTCTCTTCAGTTTGCTTACGTGTGGCATCCAGGCACAGTGTTCCTATCAATCTATCATAGAGAAACCAATATAACTACCACAGATGTTTAGCAAATGGAGATGCTACTTATAAACAAACAATTGCAAAACCTTTTCCAGCTGATAATAACCAAACAACGATTTTTTGAGCCAACCATGAAATATCATATCTATCAATTCTGAAAGCCTTTTCCCTGACTTACGATCAAACCTCCAATCAACGCTTCAGACCTCTAGAATTCAACTTCAAGTCAAATTCTTCATTTTTCAAAAAGAAAAACTTCAAGTCCAATTTCCTGAAAGACCTAAATTCAACAACAAATAGAACAAGCGCAAGACCCCAAAAAAATCCTCCACACCACGAAACCCTAAAAGTGAGACGGAATCATTCTACCAAAAAAAAGAAAAGAGAAAGGAATAGCCAGGAAAAAAAGAAGGAAGAAAACAGAGAATCTCACGTATTCGCATAGGAGCTGGAGCTCGTCCTCCATTAGATGCTGCCCTTCCTTGACCTTCGAGATCCACAGATCCAGATCCATGACGCCGTCGCAACCCCTCCGTCCTCCTCCTCCCACCAACAAACCCCAACGAGATCACGCTCTCCCTCGCTTGCTCCTCCGGCCTCTCCGCGGGCGGAGTCTTCAGGGGGAACACGAGAAATGGTGGGGAGATTTTTCTTTGATAAAACGGTGACGACAACCGAGGGAGAGAAGAGAAGGGAGGTGGGTGGGCGTCGAAATCACAAAATCTTTTCTTTTTGTTGGGGTTTTTCTTCCGATTCCCACGAGCCATAGAGAAAAAACAGCACTCGTCGGGCCGAATGACCATTTTGTCCTTGTGTATATGTGTGATTTTGTTTGGAACACGGAGGACTCCACTGTGTCCTAGCGTGTGTTCCAAATGTGACCTAAAAAGTTATGCCTCTGTGGTCGCTAGGGCCGCTTTAGACGCCAGGTTAGGAGATTCTTGACCTAATAATCCTGGTACATAATCCAACTTGGGTCTTGTTTGTTTGGTAAATATTTTATCTTCTCAAATTCTACGAGAATTAGACTATAGTCATAACCATAACCAGAGTCAAACAAATTTAAGAAGACAGATTCTGCACAGAAACTAAGGTGAATGAAAGATTGCAATGTGGTGTATTTTTAGATTATGACATGATCCAATCAAGTGTTGATTCTAGCACATAACCTAACAAATTGTAAATTGATTTGACAATCTTATCCTTTTCTTTTCCTAATAATAACTTGTTATACCACGACTATATTGCGAGTTTGCCATCCTAGTTATTTTCTTGTTGGTAAAAGACAAAAAAGTTGCCAAAACCTTTTGGATGATGTCATTTGAAGGAAAGAAGATACTGTAAGTCTGACCAATCGTGCACACTTAGTTCTTTTGTGTATGATTTGATGTAAGATTGCATGTAAATGGGCCGACCTCTGTATACGGTACAATCCAAGTATGTACATCTTTAGTTTGTACAAACTTAAGGTTTTTATTGTAAAATGTCCTAATACTCAAAAGCAATTTAAAAAATGAAAGAAGTGTTCTGTGACAAAATGCAAGCTAGAAATGTACAGCAATACAGGTGTGATCGATTTTTTTGCTTTATCGGGCCTCAAAGGTAAGTTTAGATTTTCATCTCTATTTGCACAGCTTGTGTACCCACAATTAATTGAAAAAGTGGGTTCAACAGCCTTAACTTTGACTAGTAAGTCTTTTTTTTCTTTTGTAAACAATAATAATATTACTATTAAACCTTAACAATGAAAACCACTAACAGGCTAAAAAAAACATAGAGCTTCATACTTACAAGCTATTAACAAAATATTACATTATATGTTGAGTCTCTCAACTAGAAGATATCACAAAATATAAATAGATAGTAATCTATCAACAAACATATAAATCAAACAGTCTAATCTCTACTAATTTGCATTTTCCTCCCATGTGCCCCACTCAACATTTGAATCATCTAATAGGCCTTGATCAGCATTAACCGAGTCAGCATTCGCTTGACCCAATGAGTTGTTGTAGAGATCCCAATTATGTTGCAATGATCTGAGAATAGAGGAAGTAGTCGAGTTAGTTGTCCTTGTCTAAATGTTTCATGATCTAACCAAAAAGAAGTTAGTGTCAAAATTTACATAAATACTGAATTAATACCTCGATTATTGCCATGACAAACAATTTCATTGTAATTTAACGAAAGACATAAAAAAATTACATGAAGTAAGGTATACTAAAGTAGATTGCAAACTTGGACAACTAAATGTCTTTTCAAAGAGAACATCTGATTTAGAGTAATGCTAGAAAGAGAGAAATTGACATCCTTCGAAAGAAAATTCCATAATAATCTAGATATAGAACAATGAAAAAATATATGCATTACAATTTCATCATGATGACCACAAATACAGTAATGGAATGGTCCCTACTAACCCCTTTTAATTAGATTAGCTCTAGACAGGATCTTGTCCCTACATGTTAGCTATGAAAATACCTTCACTTTAAGAGGCACCGTACTTTTCCAAATAATGTTCTTGAAAGGTAATCTCAGGCCCCCATCATTTAGGATGTTGTACTAACTCCTGACAATGAATACTTGTGAATTGTTAATAGACTAGAAAATGGAGTCTTCAATTGAAGTGAAATTAGTGGCAAAAATAATATCAACAAACTGTAACAACAGTCCAAGGATATAACAGGATTGGATATAAAGAGACCAACCCCCAAACGAGGGAAGGCTACCACTGTTCTAACTAAAGATCATTTTTTGTGTTTAGCAAGTTGGTATAACTCTAGAAACATCAACCACAATGATGATTGATTTAACCACTTACTGTCCCAAAATAGAATGGATTGACCATTCTGAACCAAGAAGGTACTAAAGGTATTAACAATCAAGAAGCATGATTTTAGCTCCTTTCATATATGGACGATGTGGTTGGAAGAAGTATTTAATATGGCACTTGAACAATTATTCCTAAAGTAAGTATCTACTTCTAATCAGACCACATCATTTAGAATTTTCTTTTTGTGACAATAGATTCTATGGTAACTTGCACTTCAGAGCAATCTTAAAATTTCTAATATTAAGTATTCCTACTCCATCTTGGTCTTTACTTCTGTAAATATTTTGCCATTTAGCAAGATAATAACCTTAGATCTAGGACTCTATAGAAACTTTCTCTAGATTTTGTCATTCTCCCTTTCTACTTTAGTAGATAGGTGAAGAACAGATAAGTAGTAAGTGTTAGATCGAGAGGTTTCTCTAGAAGGAGGTGAATAGAGAAGTATATAAAATTCTAAAATTAAACACTTATTTATTTTAAGTATCTTCGTCAATTTTAAGGTGTGATGAAATAATTTCACAACAAAATAAAATAACCATAGAAGAGATGAGAGACAATGAAGAAGACAATCAAGATTTATAGTGGTTCGGTCAAAATCCAGTCTAGTCCACTCCTCGAGATCCTTTCGAGATCTTACTAAAACTAAAACTTACTTGTTAGTTAATTCCACCAACTCTTTGTACACTCCTTGCTACTTCTCACAACCCGAGAAGCTAGGAACCTTGATGAAGATGAAGCTTAACAACACTTTTGTAATACTTGAGTGATGAATTCTTGAAGCACAATGGAGAATTGAAGTAACAACATTTTCTTTTCTTTGTTCAGGCCTTTGCAGCTTTGGAATGAGATTTTTGGCTCACAAATCACTTTTACTAAAACAAATATAGGAAATCTATGGATGTGTGTCTACTTTATGGCAATAGGACCTCTATTTTATGGTAGTTGATGGTACCATTTTTGTCTTTTTAACGTTCAACAATGGATAGTTAAAATGGTAGACTAGAAATTTTTAGTTTGTCGTTTTCCCTTATTTTCCCAAACTCACAGTTAGTTCAGTATGCCAAAAAAATTTGGTATGTCGACCAAAAACCCCTAACCCGGTATTCCAAAAATCCTCTGTCAAATCAAAGGTCATTGAAAACCTTGGCTATATTTACAATTTTTGGTATACCAAAGAATTTCGGTGTTTCAAAAACAGTCTGACTTACATTTTGATTTTACATGAATAATTTACACTTTTACATCAAATAATTTACTAATACAAATATAAATTGAACATCAAATCTTCATGAATATCTTCCTTTGACCTGTCTTGAGATCATCTTGATTTTGACGTCATGATTCTTTCTTCATATATCTTTTTCATAAGATCTTTTTATGAAATTTGTTTCACAATATATGAACTAAAACATTTCTCAAATAATCATATTAGAACTAATTTGTCATTATCAAAATAAAATATCTCAAAGTATATTTCCTACAATAACTAGAAATGGCTGACAAAACAGAGTTCAATAGCGTAAACCTACCCCTTAAAGGTAAGTATCGACTCTTCCAAGAGTTAAGATGGGTGTGCAATTTATCCAAAATCACTACCCAATTATTGTAGAAAGCTTTCTTGAAATTAAGTAGTAGTCTTAGATAATTAATAGGGAGAGGAACCAGACTGCACCCTGTAGATATCTCATTTTCGCATTTCCTAGAGTTAGTAAGGATAAGAACTTTTGAGGTGTCTTAGATCACATGGTTAAGGATTTATAATATATTTTCCAGAATTTTCATGATTTCGTTAAAAACATTCTCGATTTTACTTGATTCAAGGTCGCTAGCTGTGGCAGAGCTAACACACTCGAACTAGTGGCAGGTTCAAATCCCTTGAATATTTTTCGGTGTGAGCTATTAGTTGTGGTAGAGCTAGCACTCATGCCTTACTTAAATTGGTGGTAGATTTGAAAATTTTGATCTTAAAGAATATGTTATTATAATGTTATAGAATTTCTAAAGTATTTCCAAACTTTTAACATATTTTTGTGGTTTAAGATAAAAGATATGGAGTAAATTGCAAAAGACGAGGATGTTACTAGTATCACAGACGATAGGCCTAGTCACCACTTTAGCAAGCTACGAGTCTCATCGTCATTGAAGTTGGTGACTAGATAACAATTGGCGCCACGTGCATAGGCGACAGATATCCTAGCATTCTCTCTCTATATAGTATTTATGAATATTATCATGATTTTTTCCTATAATTTTTATAATTTTCTAAGCACTTAAATATATATGCATATCATATAAATCTTTATAAATGTTAATTAATTGTAAAAAATTCTAAAAGTATGGATGACATTAAAATTAAGATTATTTTATGATAAGTTATCACATTTTTGAATGTTATAACTATATTTAATTCAAGATAATGCTTAAAAATAAAGATAAAATTCAAAATATTTGGCTGATTGCCAATATATATTAATTAGATATATCCGTAATTGTAGGAGATTTAAATTTTTAAATTTGATTTACTTAACATTTTAAGGTTAAATTGAATTTAGAATTTATTTAAAATCTTTCTATTACAAAGATGATTTTCAGTGATGGATTTGGTCATTATTTGTTAATGGATTCATATGAAGATATTTTGAGATCTTAATTTTCAAAATTTTATCTTTTTAATTGCTCGATGCTTATGCAAGCGGCGACTAGTTGACATGGAAAATATCGTTGCCTTGTAGGTATTGATTCATCGCGTCAAGTGAAATAGAAATCTATAGTCTCAGCGCTAGTCCTGGTGGCAACGCAATGATTCTATCATCGATCCCATAAGCGACGACAACGAAAATGATTTTTTTCCATGTTAAGCAATTTCAATCCTGACCCTTGGATCCTTTACTCGTCTTTGACAAGATCTGAGCCCCCAAAGCTCTATAAAAAAAAACCTTTAGGTCAAGAGTTTGAGGGGAGGCACTTTGAAAATCCTAGGAATCAGTTAGAAACCCTAGAAGAGTGAGAGATCTAAGAGAGAGAAGGCTTGAGAGTGAGAGAGAAAGAGCCATAACCTCTCCTCCATATTCAATCCCATGGGAGAAGCCTAGATCTATGTAGATACACTCATTCCAAAAGCTAAAGCGCATCTCTGGAGCTCCATTCGTATCTCCATTTCCTCCATTCTACACCAAAGAGTACAACAGTGAAGAGAGTATCTTTTTCATTTAATACATTTTTCTTACATAATCATTGCATTTTAAATAATCCCATGGCATATGCATGCGTAAACAACCCTCAGTTAATATTCAGATTCAATTATTTATGTTATTTGTTTCATTTTTTTATGATATTGTTTACTACACTTAGACTAATTCATATTTCTTTTGTTTGTTTTAAAGGAAAGAGAACACTCCATAGTACAAAGAAACTATTGAACAACATTCTGCTACCAACCCAGTGAACCGAGAATTCACATCACAAATACTACCACATCTTCCGTAGACATCTTGTTAGCCGACATCAGTGAAGAACAAGTGGCGATCACAAACAAGAGGTGCCAATGTTTGTGGAGATGCCAACATCTTCTCAACACCCCCAAAAACCACATCCACACACCCCAAAATGGTACTAAGTCTCTTAGCCAAGGGGGAGATCCCTATGCTTATAAGGGAAGACTTATTAAAATTAATTTTTAATCTTGATGCTACTTAGAAGAAGTAGAGAATTCTTTTCAAGTTTATTAGACCTTCCTCAATTGGATCCAAAAAGAGAAGAGTATCATCAGCATATTGAATATTGAGTACCTCTACACTGTTGTAGGGGAATTTAATCCCTTTGATAATATTGTTATACATAGCCAAATGAAACATCCTATTAAAGATATAAGTGACTAAAATGAATAACAAGGGAGACAATAGGTCTCCTTGTTTGAGCCCATTGAAAGCACCAAAATATCCTTTTAGAGATCCATTAACTAGGACTAAGAACTTTGCCATGAATATACACATTTTGATACAAGAGATCCATTTAGACCCTGTAAACACCTCAAATTTGAGGTCATTTGGCAGCAGGCTCCTCCGGTTGATGCTCTAGTCGCAACCACCAAAATCCTAGCCCACACAGGTCCCAATCAGACCCACACTAGCCCACTTGACCTAGTAAAACACTAAAATCCATTAAAATCCACTGAAAAACAAATAAAACACTTAATCCAGCTAAAATCCACCTAAAATCCCACAAAACCCTAATAAAAACCCTAATAAAAAAAATCCAATCAAATCCACCTAAAAATCAAACAAAAACCCTAACTTAAATAAAATCCAATCAAATCCACCTAAAAATCAAACAAAAACCCTAACTTAAATAAAATCCAATCAAATCCACCTAAAAATCCAACAAAAACCCTAATCAAACAAAATCCAATCAAATCCAC
>JAMKQA010018935.1:0-18239 GCA_024699735.1 Posidonia australis
CCAGCCCTGCTCACAAATGTCTGATTTGGGCTCTAGCTAATGGGTTTGGGGCTCGGTTTAAGGGCTGATCGCATCCAAAGCAACATAGGGACACTCATTCCTGGGTCACCTCAAAATCGGGGTGTCTACAGTATGGCAATGTTATTGCATATGCTTCGTACCAGTTGAAGGATCATGAGAAGAACTATCCGACCCATGACTTGGAGATAGCTACCGTAGTGTTCACTCTCAAGCTCTAGTGGCACCATCTGTATGGATAGTAGTTTGAGGTCTTCATCGATCATCAGAGACTGAAGTATATCATCACGCAGAGGGACCTCAATCTGAGGTAGTGTTGGTGGGTGGAGTATCTGAAGGATTATGATTTCAGTCTGTCCTACCACCTTGGGAAGGCCAACGTGGTCGTTGATGCTTTGAGTAAGCGTACACACTTGGTGGCAAACCTGATGATCAAGGAGTGGACCATGCTGGAGGATCTGGTGAGCTATAGGTTGAAGCGGCAAGCTCGAGGAATGATTGGTACTTGGGTGGCCTACCTGTTTGTTCCCCCCAAGTTGATGGAGTTCACTGTCGTCTGTTAGTAGCTGGATCTGTTTATTCAAGCTGTGTTTGGGATGATTGAGGTTGGTGGAGAGCTTCACTTCTCTGTTGAGGCATATGGAGATCTGAGATACAATATGCACCTATATGTGCCCTAGCATGGGGAGGTCGGGCAAAAATTACTCAATGAAGCACATCAGTCCAAGTACACTATTCACTCCAAGAGTACGAAGATGTATCGGGACCTAAAGCAGAACTTTTTGTGGCCTAGCATGAAGAGGGATGTTGCTGACCATGTGGTGAGGTGTACAACTTGCCAGTTGGTCAAGGCAGAGTACCAGAGACTTGGAGGAACCTTATAGCCATTGGATATCCCTGTGTGGATGTGGTGGCACTTATCCATAGACTTTGTGACTGGTTTGCCGTGTACTCAAAGGAGAATGACACCGTGTGGGTGGTTGTGGATCGGCTAACCATGTCTGCTCACTTCCTATCCATTCGAGTGAAACTTCCAATGCACCAATTGGCGAAGTTGTATGTGTCTGAGGTGGTTCAGCTGTATGATGTTCTAATGTCCATTGTGTCTAACAAAGACACAAGATTCACCTCAAGGTTCTGGAGGACTTTGTACGAGGCCTTTGGCACCGTGCTAAACTATAGCACAGCATTTCATCCTCAGTTAGAAGGTTAGACAGAGGAGACTATCCAGATGCTGGAGGATATGCTCAAAGCATGTGCCCTAGACCTACAAGGGAATTGAGAGGACCATCTACTATTAATTGAGTTCACCTACAACAACAGTTATCACTTGAGCATTGGAATGGCCCCGTATAAGGCCCTGTACGGTAGGCCATGTAGATCGTCAGTTTGCTAGAGCGAGGTGGACGAGCGTTAGTTGATCGGTCCTAACCATGTGCAGTTGTACGTGGACAAGGTTGATCTGATCCGTAGCAGGCTATTAACTAGTTGTGTCGACAAAAGACAGAGACCGCTAGAGTTTCTAGTGGGAGACTATGTATTCGTAAAGGTATCACTGACCAAGGGTGTCATGAGGTTCGGGAAGTGTGAGAAGTTGAGTCCTCGCTTTATTTGCATGTATCAGATTAACTAGAGGATTGATGAGGTTGCTTATCGGTTGGATCTACTACCAGAGTTGTCGTCCGTGCAAGACATGTTCTGTCTCCATGCTGAGGAAGTGTTTGGCTAAAGCATCACATGTGATTCCAGTTGAGCTAAAGGGGCTCTAGGAAGATTTTTCCTTTGTGGAGGATGTCATCTAGATTATTGACTGCAAGGAGCAGGCGCTGCGAAACAAGGTGATTCTACTAGTTTTGGTGCGGTGGCGACATCATGAAGTCGAAGAGGCCACGTAGGAGCACATGGAAGTCATCCTAATTCAGTATACGTATCTTTTCGCCTATTAGTGATTTCAGAGGTGAAATCTTCTTTTAAGGAGGTTAGGATGTAACATCCGTAAATTCATTTTTGTAATTATTTATATTTTTAATGAATTTATTTTGGACAGGCATTATTGTCCTGAGGCTCATTTGTGTGATTTTGTGATTTTAGGCTTGGGCCTCGTGGGCCAGCTTCTGCTTGTGTATTTCCTGTGCTTGTGGGCCTATGTGTGGGTTCGTGTATGGGCCCATGTGTGGGTCCGTGTGTGGGCCCATGTGTGTGGGTCGGTTGGTGGGGCGGTTGGTTGAGCTCGTGTAATGTTGGCTTAGTTGGCAGTTAAGGCATTGGTGGCATGCATGCGTCCATCTATTCCTTCTACGTGGCTTTTAAGCCGTGACCATTACCCTGCACAACTCCATCCTCCTCTTTCCCATGTGTTTCCCCCTTCCCGAGCATACCTCCACCTCTTCCTCCCTCCCTCTCTCTCTCTCCCTCCACTCATTCTCTCTCCCTCCACTCACTCTCTCCCATCCCTCCCATTCACTCCCTCTCCTTTCCCCCTCCATCTCCCTTCTCTGCTTGTTGTGCCTAAGGGTGGACGACGACGTGCAATGAAGCTCTGAGAACGTTCCCTGAGGTCAAGGAAGCTTCAGAGTGGTCGTGGTTAGCCAGTGGTTGCGACGGTCGATCGGTGTTGGTTTCGGATCAATGGAGGACGTATGAAAGTACTCACTTCATCTCTTGTAATAGAAAGTATGAAAATGGTAGTAATGCATGTAATTTAAGCTAAATTTAATGTCTTGAATTTATTGTTAATTTATGGTGAATTATTTGGCATTTATGGTGGTGGTTGTGTTTTGGGCCCTTTTTACTCCTGCTACTTTGTGATTTTATTGCATGAGTTGTGGTACATGGATTTTGGTTTTGTTTGTATGGATTTGGAGTAGACTAAAGGGTCTACAACATATGTTTTATATAGATTTTATTGCACATGTTTGGTAGGTTCGCTCCTCTCTCCCATTTGGGAGAAGAGACAGACAGAGGTTTGGGGTCGTTTTCTAGTTTTGTAGAAAACGGCATACCGAACCATTTTGGTATGTCTTTTTTCTATCAGTTTTAGTCCTTCTGGCCCTAGTTTGGTTGATCGAATTCCTTTAGTCTATCGTTCCATACCTTGAGTATTGACCATTGGACCTAGCTCGGTCGACTGATTCTTTTTAGTCTACCAAATCAAGGATTTCTGGCGACCATTTTAGATTTTGGTCTATCATTTTGGTGCCCTGAGCCTAGTTCGGTCAATCGACCCAATTTAGCATGTCAGATCAGGCCCCAGTTGCTTTTATAAAATGATTTTTGAGGGTTTTTTGGATTAGTTTGTTTTGACCATTTGAGATGGGATTGTGGGCCATCAGTGGTGGTCTTGTGGAATGCTTGATGCACCAATTTTCTAGAGATTTTGGAAGAGTTTTCTAAAGATGTAAAATGGATTTGAAAATTATTTTCAAAGGAATGATATAGCCTATTTTGGAAATGATTTTCTGGTTTTTTTGTGTGCGGGCCCAAAGACCATGGGTCGTGTTGTTTAGACTAGGGGGTATGATGACATTTGACATCTGGGCCTGATTATCCACTTTTGATTGTAAACCGTGTGATTAATTGTAATATTGCTTAAATGGTTTATTAATGGATGATCTGTTCTTTCTTGGATGTGTGAGCTTGTGGTTGGCTTTCTGTGCTCCTATTTGTGATTTGGGACCAATGTGGTGTCTGATTTGAGGATGCACAGTCGCCTCGATTTGCGTGACTAACTTTTCTTCTTTTTCTCCTTCCTTTTTTTCTCTCACGAGCCATGCCCTTCCACTCATTTTTCCCGTCTTCTTCTTCCTCTTCTTTCACCCATGTCACCAGTGATAGAGACCTGTGCCTCCCTATCTCTTCCGATGGGATGGGTGGCCGGCGCCAAGCGAGTGGTGGTGGAAATAAAGAGAGGGAGGCAGGCATGGGTAAGGGAGGAGCGTGGCAAGAAAGGAAAGGTAGAGGAGAGATAGCAGGGGCACGCGAGCTAGGAGGAGGAGGGTTTGCATGTGAGTGCTTCTACCGGGGACGGAGGTTCACTGGAGCTTCGCCGAGGCGACACTGGGGTGTGGTGAACTCGCCGGAGTTGCGTGGGCTACTAGAGAGGTAAGTGATTCCCTCTACTCTCGTTATTACTTCCTTGAAGAATAATGATGGAAATGCATTAAAAATCGTAGAAAAATAATGGAGATGATGGAAATTTGATAAATGATGTGAATGTGTTGGGACCATGCTAGATTATGTGAATTTTATGAGTTTTTGGTAGATTATGCCTCAAATGTTTTATGCACATGTTTCCTTTGAGAATTTATATCTCCTTGTATGGTTGATGAAATCATGAATGGATTGGGGGTTTTTGAAGTAGACTTAAGGGTCTACACCCCATGATTTTATGGAAATTTTTGATGTATGTTTGGAGGGTCAGATCAGGACTCCCACATGAGGCGAATTCTGTCGCATGAAACAGGGGAGATGCCTGGGTTCAACGGACTCAACATGCCAAATTGAATTTGGCATACCGAATCTCTATCAGATTAAGCCAGATACCTGGTTTTGGTAGGCCAAAATGATCCAGTCAACCGAGTTAGAGGTTTTTGGTATACCGAAAATATTCAATATACCGAACCAGGAATCTTCTGTATACCGAACTTGAGATTCGATCTACCGTTTTTACCCTGAACCTAGAATGTTTAAATATGAATTTAAATGAATGATAAATGGTTTTAATGGCATATTGGGTATATGTTGATGATGTTTTCCCCATGTAATGACATGGAGGAATGTGGAACCCAAATAAATAAATTTGGGTATGGTTTTGGGTTTTGACCCTATAAATGAATAAAAAGACGATTTTGTGTGGCTTTGGGCAGGAGACCCAATTTATGATTTTAAGTATTATTTTCATGACTTGAGTTGGGACCCCAGTGGAGGGTCAAGTGTTGCAAGGAAACAGAGTCCTACAATGAAAAGAATGAAATGGAAAATTGTTTTGAAAAGTTGAAAAAGTTTTGGAATGGAACACTAATAATGTATTAAGGAACCATGGGGGTTGGTGTCGACAACGGGGTAGGAGTATGAGACTCCAACGATCTAGTTGCCAGACACGACTGTGGTCACCGAGCTCATGATAGTGTAGGCTGAGCCTAGTTGTTCAGGTCATCGACGGTGTAGGCTGAGCCTGGGTCATTGGAACTAGTTGTTCAGGTCATCGATGGGGCGTCAGACAGAGACGTATCCCCGTGCACATATGAAAATGAAATTGAGGCTGATTGGTCGGGGTGGTGACATCCTGCACAGAGAATTTCATCACGGTAGTGTAGGAAGGAGGGGAAGGATGTCCTCACCTACTGCTTGTGTGCCTGGTTACCCCTGATCAAGGTATCAACAGTAAAGAAAAGTGGAAATGAATAAAGAAAAGAAACGTGTTTTGGTCAGGATTGGACTTATGAAATAGTCCTAAAATCCTGAAATGAAATGATGATGATGTTTTAACCAGTTACCAGCTAGTGTTTATGATTTGGTTTTGAGCCGAGAGGCATTGTGTTTTAGGTTGGATCTGGTCAGAAATGTGAATTTGAAAGTGTGATTTTGGGAAGAATCCCAAGTATTGAAAAAGGAAATGTCTTGGAAAAATGAATTCCAAAGGTTTTAAAAGAAAATGTACAGGTATGTTTTTGAAAAAGAATGTGGTTTTGGAATGAGTTTCCAAATGTTTGAGGAAAGAAAAGAAGATATGGCTTTTGAAAAGGGTATGATTTGGGATTGAATTCCCAAGTGATTTCCAATGAAAGGAAAAGATGATTTCAAAAAAAAAAGGAAAACAAAAACCAAGTTTTGAAAAAAATAAAAGAAATGAGTTTCATGGTTTTGCTGAGATTTTGTGGTTTGTGTGTTTAAGGCGTGTACTAGGTGACTTAGACATCACTCACGCGTGCTTATTTGGTTTCCAGGTGCAGACCGCGTGCAGCTGAGTTCCGGTGCAGGAGTTGGAGCTTCTAGCCGCTTATTGTGATCCTGAAGATGAGCCTTAGTTACAGTTATTTAATGCTTCTGTAATTAGTGTAATTATGCTTGTGATACTGTGATTTGGTAGCGTGCCCGGGATCGGAGCGTTACACGACACTTGCTAGATGGTTGGATGCGTTACTCAGGTTAAGGTTGGGGGTCGAGATACCTGAGGAGTAGATTTGTAGAGTCTTGGAGGTATGAGACTCCTTGACTGTCGTTTCGAGACAAGGGTTGTGGTCCGCTAGTTGAGGTGTTTCGTGATATGACGGGGAGGTATAATACTCCTATTGTCATCATGAGTACTAAGGCTTGGGTGTTGTCAGATGTGGAGACGAGACTCCCTGCTGAGTATTGTGTGGAGGACGCAGTGAGGAGGCGTACCCTATGGTGGCTAGTGTGAGTGGGACATGTGCCCCGTAACTGGTAGCGTCTTGAGAGATGGGACTACCTTCCCAGGTGGGATTGGCTTTGTGAGGGTTTTCCAAGTAGGAGATTCGCAGGATGATGTCGCTCCTGCACAGGGTAGTATCATCGTAGCAGTGTTACCATGGCTACTTATGGCCAAAGTTGATTGCCTAGCATCAGACTTCTCCATTCATTGTGTGTAGTTTTGGCCATTGAGGGCTTCGCTTGTGTTTTCGGCTCGTAGAACTTTTGCTTGTTTGGTTTAGCTATTGTGGGCCGTGTTTCTTGTGGTTTGGGCCTAGTAGGACTTTGTTTCATGATTTTCGGCCTGTTGGGCCTGAGTTACTAGCTTTTAGTGGATTTGGAAAAAATAATTGTGAAATGGTTTTAAAGGAAAATTATTATAGTTTTGTTTTCCATTGTTTTGTGGAGTGCATGCTGGTTGACTTTTTTACTCATGCTATTTCTCGTGGTTTTTAAGTTGCAGGTGCAGGCAAGCAGGTGGATTTTGCATAGTGCACATAGTTTGGAGTCTTGTAGCCGCACAAGCAGGTTCTTGGTTGTTTAGATATTACTATTTAACTTTAATTTTCTGTAATTTAATTTATTTAAATTATTGTGGAAATTAGGAGTGTTACATCTAGGGTGTAGGTTTTCTCTCTCTCTCTCTCTCTCTCTCTCTCAGTCTCCTTAGGATCTCCTTTCTCCCTTTTATTCCCCAATGCCACCCGTCTGCCCCCTCTTAACCTCTTTTGCCTCTGCCATCTCCAAGATTCCTGTCAGTCTTGTAGCTTCTGCCAATGCTGCGCTTGGATGGGATGGGACAAGTAGGGGTCTCATGAATGGAGGAAACAGAGAGGAAAAAGAAGGAGAAAAGGGTCGTTCACGTGAGAGGTGGGGGAGAAAATGAGGGGGAAAAGAAGGAATGGGGGAAAGAGAGGGAAAAAGATGGGCATGCAAATCAAAGCAATTGTACTCGGTTTGACCCAATCCACATAGGACGCACACATAGGCGCACAAAAAGCCAGAGAATTCCACCAACTAGGGAACCAAAACTTCCCAACTACAAACCACCAAATATTTGATTATTCATTAATAAATCAATTTCAAATTTTACAATAATTCATGGTTTACATATAAAATAGACAATCAGGCCTAGGAGTTACATTCTACTCCCTTACAAGAATTTCATTCCTAAAATTCATCTTTTGTAGAACATGTAGGGGTACTGTCTCTGGATGTCCATCTCACATTCCTAGGTATCCTCCTCTGTACCATGGTATTGCCATTGAACCAACACCAATGGAATCACCTTACTCCTGAGGACTTTCTCTTTTCTTTCCAATATCTGCACTGTACTCTCTATCATAGACATGTTCTCCTGCAACTCCTCTGGCTAAATTGGTACCATCCAAGCAGAAGATATTGTGCACACTAGCCAACTTTGGAGGCAAATCTAATTTGTAAACCATCTCATCAACCCTCTTGGTAATCTGGTACGATCCGATATATCTGGGGCTCAACTTACCTCTCTTTCTAAACCACATTACATCCTTGGTTAATGACACCTTTAGGAAAATGAAGTCTCCTCTACTATCTATGCATAGCTTTTCTGTCGACTATGGGCAGCCAATAGCCTCTTCCTAATTAGGTCTACCTCGCCTTCGTACTGCTGTACGATCTTAGGGCCCCAATCTGTCTCTCACCCACCTTACTCCAGCAAGTGGGTGTCCTATAAAGTCTACCATACAGTGCCTTAAAAGGAGCCATCCCAATACTAGCATGGTAATTATTATTATTATATACAAACTCTATTAGAGGAAGATGCTCTTGCCAACTACCAGAAAAGTCAAGAGTGCAGGCTCACAGCATATCCTACAGTGTTTGTATGGTCCTCTCTATCTAACCATCTGTCTAAGGATGGAAAGCAGCATTGAAATTCAACACTATTCCAAAAGTCTTCTGCAATGCTCCCCAGAACCTTGAAGTAAATCGTGTCTCTGTCAGACACTACAGACACTGGGACACCATGTAGTTGGACAATCTCAACTACATACAACTCTGTCAGTCTAATTAAGGGAAGATTCACCCTCATAGGCAAGAAATGTATTAATTTCGTCAAGTGATCCACAATCACCCAAATCGTATCATTCTTCTTTCTTGTCCTAGACAATCCAGTAACAAAGTCCATCAACACATTCTCCCATTTCCACATTGGAATATCTAGTAGTTGTAGAGTTCCTCCAGGCTTTTAGTGCTCAATTTTCACTATCAGGTAGGTTTTGTACTTGACCACATACTCATCAATTTCTCTTTTCATTCCAACCCACCAGAAGTTTCTTTTCAAATCCTTATACATTTTGGTGCTTCCTAGATGAATTGGGCATCTGAAGCGATGGACTTCATCAAGTAGGTTGTTCTTTATTTCTTCCACTTAAGGTACATACAACCTCAGATCATACCTCAGTCTACCGTCTACTCCAACTGTGAAGTGAGGTACATTCCCAACTTTCAGCTTCCTCGAGATATCTAGCACAAAAGTATCATATTGCTGAGTGGCCACAATCGTCTCAATCATCCTTGGGCGAATAGAAAAGTTGGCTAACAAGACTTTGGCAGTTCACTGAGATTGTCTTCGAGGTCTGTACTCTTCCAGTCCCTCCAACAATTTCCATTCTCTGATCATCAAGCTAGCCATATTGTGAGTGCATCGGCTCAGAGCATCAGCAACCACATTTGCTTTTCTTGGGTGGTACAACAGGATGAAATCATAATCCTTAAGATACTCCACCCAGTGCCTCTATTTTAGGTTCAGATCCTTCAATGTGAAGATATACTTTAAGCTTTTGTGATCTGTATACACCTCAAACTACTCGTCATATAGATAATACCTCCAAATCTTCAAGGCGAACAAAACAGCTGTCATCTTCAAATCATGGGTGGGATAATTCTTCTCATAGTCCTTGAGCAGGCACGAGGCATGCGCCACCACCCTACCATGCTGCATCAGAATACAGTCCAAACCAGTCCCACAAGCGTTGTTGTAGACTGTGAAATTGCCACTCCCTGATGACAAGGTCAGAATTAGGGCTGAAACCAGACGAGTCTTCAACTAATTGAAGCTCTCTTCACACTGTCAATCCTAGGCAAAGTGTACTTCCTTTCTTGTCAATCTAGTTAGAGGTGCAGCAATCTTGGAGAAATCTTGAATAAATCTCCGATAATATCCTTCCAAACCGAGAAAACACCTAACCTCTGTCATAGTCTTCGGTTTGGCCCAGCTGTTAACTACGTCCACCTTGGCTGGATCCACCTTGATGTCTTCTCCTGAAATGATATGACCAAAGAAAGCCACCTCTTCTAGCGAAAAGTCACACTTGGAGAACTTGACATAAGCTGATGCTACTTCAGTGTCTTCAACACTGTCCTCAAGTGCCTTTGGTTGGTCTGAATATCTAGAGAATATACCAAGACATCATTTACAAAGATGGCCACAAACATGTCCAAATAGGGCCTGAATATACTATTCAGCAAGTCCATGAAAGCAACCGATGCATTTGTCAACTAGAATGGCATAATAAAAAACTCGTAATGTCCATAACAGGTACGAAAGGCTGTCTTCTGTACATCTAACTCCCTGATCCATAATTGATGGTACCTGGATCACAAGTCTAACTTGGAAAACATAGATGCTCCTTATAGTTGATCAAACAAATCATCAATCCTGAGTAGTAGGTATTTGTTCATGATGGTGATCTGGTTCAACATCTGGTAGTCAATGCATAGTTGAAGTGAACCGTCCTTCTTTTTGACGAACAGTACCGATGCTCCCCAAGGTGATACACTAGGACGAATAAATCCCTTGTCCATCAATTCCTAGAGCTGATTGCGGAATTCTCTGAACTCAGTAGGTGCCTTTCTATACGAAGCCCTTGAAATAGGATCTGGTCCTAGCACCAGATCAATCACAAATTCCACCTCCCTGTGTAGTGGCATACTAGGCAACTTTTGTGGGAAAACATCATGATACTCCTGTACCACTGGTAAGTCCTAAATCTTGAACACATGTGAAGTAGAATAGTCACACAGGCCAAGTAGCCTACACAGCCCTTTGCTAGATGGCAATAGGCCTTAATTGCATATATCACTTTCTTGGACTCGTCTGGTCTGGTACCTTGCATAATGTACCAACCTTAGCCTAGACACTCTACTAGAACTCTTCTCTTGGCACAATCAATCATGGCTGAATGCTATGTCAGTTAATCCATCACTAGGATGACGTCATAATCCTGCATAGCCATCATCGTTAAGCTAGCTTGAAAATTCCTCTCTCCTAGTTGAATATCCACTAGTCTCAAATATCTCCACGCTAAACTGTGCTCTTCCAATGGAGTGACTACATTCAAGTGAAATGCCAACCTAGCTAGCCTGGTCTTGATTTTAGCTTTAAATGACTCGAAGACAAATGACAACAAACTCCCAGAGTCGAATAAGACTAGGGGCATCATCCGGTTAGCTACAAGGAAAGATCCTAACATCAACACATCCAAAACACAACCATAATCATTATCATAGTCATTAATACAGAATATAGTGTTGATAATACATAGGATCCACAACACAAGACAAGATTTCAAAGAAAAATATCAAAACCCACTAACTCCTCTGTGTTGTCTTCATACCAGCACAAAAAATTTTAGAGGAAAGTATGAAAATCCACTAACTCCTAATCCCATAAATATCACTCAACCATGTATTCTCTTGTACATTATTATCAACAATTCACTTATTCCATTCAATCTCAAATTGTTAACAGCTTTGTGAGTGCCAAATAATGTCATTAAATTTCATTATTTCTTCCTTCTTTTGCGATAAAGATCCAATCTTGGTTGGTAGTTTCGAAAGAATATGCCTACAACATATTCGATGGATTATATCTAGAAATGATTCTTTCAACGCAACTTTCATCCCAAGATCTTGATCAATTATTATCATAGGCGGGGCTTTCCCTAAAAGAAAATACCATTAAAACAAATAAACATTACAATAAGTAGGAATACAAAAACAAAATAGTAAAAATGAATAAAGTAAGAATCATTACCCATGCAATCTTTGAAGCGATCGAAATTTTAGACAAATGATTCCTTCGTCTTAGTAATCAAAAATGTAGAACCAAAAAATATAGTTTGACGATGGTGATTAACATCACAAAAAGCAGCATATATCATTAAATACTAGTTGGTTGTGAAAGTAGTGTCAAATGTAATTGCAACCTCAAATAATTCATAATTTAGTCAAGTTATGTCATCCATCCAAATACAATGTGTCAACCTCCTTTCTTTATCAACTTTATAATCATAAAAGAATCTCACATCCTTGGTCATCATTAACTCAAAATGTTCAATGAGCAAATCAACATCATACTCCTTGATTTCTTCCCTTGTATCATATCTATGGTTATTAATATCTTGAATCATACAATCAAGCTTTTCAATACCACCACATTGTGCTGTAATAAGTCGAGTTGTTGGTGACGGTGTAAAACCAACCGTTGTTATTACGTCAATAAAACTTTGAGTAGCAATGGAAATCTTCCTATTAACTTTGAGATAATGCCGCTTGAAGGGTAACGCTAAGCTATGGTTGTATTCCTCAACAAAATGACTAACATACCACTTATTAATACTGAAATCAAGTTTGAATGTAATCGAAGCCTTACAATCATGTCTAAATGAATCATATCTCTGTTTACGTATTAGAGGCACAGAACCCTTCAAATAATTCTCATTACCGACTGCTACAATTATTTTTTTATCAATATTAACTATCTGACTTGTTGATACATCATCTAAATTATCAAATATCTTTCCTTCGTTATTGCAAAATACACGTACATGTTTGTTATTCAAATACATCTTCTGAGAACTTTTATGAACATCAAAACCTACTTTACCAGCATACAAATAATAATATGCATAACATGCATCAAGTGTTGGAAAATACTATCCAATATATGGTATACATACATCATCACCTTCAATTTTAGTAATACTATTACTACTAACAATCACATCTTCGTTGCTTGAATTCAACTGGTTTTCATCCTACTAAATTACACATAAAAACAACATTTAGATGACAGTCATTACCATCAAAATATAATAGCGAAATAATGTTACTAACGATCGCCACAAAAAAAATAAAATATATAAAACACGCATTACATGTATATACTGAAATTCATAGAAACTAGTATATAAATTCAATATCATGTATAATTGCAAAAATTATCAAACTAGCATAATATACATTTGAATAAACTACAAATAACAATATACAATATGTATGATTTAAAAAAACACTGAAATATCGAACTCTCGAAAATACTATCATGAAAACACAAAACTACAACCTGTGAAAAATTAAACATGCATACCGATAAAGCCATTGCGTCATCCACAATAACAACAATTTTATCTGTAAATCTTTGATTCAATGTTTCCAAGTGGAAAAGGCAATAGCAAATGCATATATGAAAATGAATCAAACGAAAGATGTGAAAAAGCAATGGGATTATAAAAAACTGTGTCAAGACTTTATTTCATATGAATTAAATCCACAAGTTGCCATGAGTGGAGCTAAAAAATCCATACAACAACTTGTTTCCAAACATGATTTAACGTAGAAAATTAAGGAGGGAATAAAAAATGAATGTGTTTAAATAAAACCACCAACAGTAGAAAGAGTGGTTTTGTTGTAGAATGTTAGAATTAAATCCAACGGATATAGTTGAAGTGACATCATTTTATAAAAATAGGGTAAGATGCAAGAGAAGTCATTCCTATATATAAATATAAATAAATATATATATATATAGAGAGAGAGAGAGAGAGAGGAGACATCCCCTTGTGATTTACTTGTATATGTAAGCTTTGATTCAAGATAACTTGAATTATATGCATCAAATCTTGATGATTTTTTTCTCAAATGGTAGATCGTCTTGAAATCTTTATTTTGATATATGATTTGCGATTTTTGGGCTTGTGTGGTGAGATCGATTGTAGTTTTCATTTTTGGATAAATAGTATCATGAATAGTAAAAGTGAGTTTTGAATTGTGATATCTTGAGCTACACATCAGATTTTGATGATTTTTATCCCAAATGGTAGATTATCTCAAGATCTTCATTTTGACATATTGTATGTGATTTTTGGATTTGTGAAAAGAGACTAGTGGTGATTCAAATGTTTAGATGAACATTAACATGGATAGTGAATGCGAGTTTTGGATTGCAATATCTTGAGCTACACATATCAGATCTTTGTAATTTTTATCTTAAATGATATAGTATTTCGAGATCTTCAGTTTGACGTATTATATTAGATTTTTGGGCATGTGTAGAGAGGTCGGCCAAAGGGGGGAAAGATCGACAGTTGGGTCATTGTATTTGGGTCGTAAGGTTGAAGAAGCCACCGTAGTATGGGAAAATTGCATTCCTACACCTCATTTTTGTGTAATTACATTTCAATCTCTCATTTTGTATTTAGATTTGCAGTTTAGTCTCTCATGTTTGCGAAAATTACATTTGAGCCTTGTTGGTTTGTTTTTGACGACTTTTATTATAATTAAAGTTTGTATTAATCCCATAGATGTTTATATGACACAGATGATTAAGGAAATAATGAGAACAATTTTGGGATAATGCCTAATAGATTTAGTAAGATTCCCCTTATACTGTAAATGAAATAAACGGCTGTAAGACCAAGAAATTACTAAGGTTTCCCTTACATAGTTTAAATAGACAATAAAGTTAATGTTTAATCTTAGGATTAAAGATTGTCTTGATTTTTGATGGGGTTTCTATTGAGTGAGTTTTATGCCCAGAAGGTGTGCTTTCTCTTTGGTTGTTGTTTTGCATGCGATTTCATTGTGTGGTTTTGATTTGACAAAGGGGTTGTGTAGGTCGTGTTTGAAATAGTTTTTAGTAAATGATTTCAAAGGAGTTTCGAAGAGATTTGAGGAAAATAATGGATAGTTTGGAAATAGTTTTCCAAAAGATTTGGAAATGAGATTTTGAGTTTCTGGCTTTGGTCATGGTTTCCCATGCCACATTTGGAAAATGAATTTTGGAAAAGAGATACAGAGTTTTGTGGCTTTTGGTAGTTGCTTTCTATGTGGTGTTTGTGGTACTTTCATGATGGTTTTTGAAATAGTTTCCAAAAAAAATTCAGAAAAGAAATGTATGATTTGCAAAGGTTTTGGAAAAGAGTTTTCCATAATTTTTCTTGGTAGGAGTCACGTAGCTGTAGACCGTATTGGGGGACTAGGATTGTTTGATACCCTTATAAAGTTAAAGGCAAGTTTGAGGTTGTAGTTGTCGAGTTGTTCCAACAAGGTCAAGGACTCAAGTCCCCAAGACATGGTGTTGGGAGAGTCCATAGTTCAAGTCTCCAAGGCTAGAGTGTGTTGTAGAGTTTGGGGTTTGAGTCCATGGAGAACCATAGTGTGGTGCTAACAGGGTCTGGAGTTCAAGTCCATGAGTAGCCTGGGCACCAAGGGACGTTGATAGGCGTACCCTATGTAGTTATATATGTGTAGTGAACTTTGAGGGTTGAGTTCTCAAGGCCGATGGACTCCTGCATAAGGTAGTCCTTCGCGACAGTGTAGTAGTAATCGAGATTCGAGTCCCCGACGACTGCTTGTGGCTGATTGATTACGTATGGTCAGGGTGAAACGACAGGTTTTGCATTATGTACATGTCTTGTGGGTTTTGTGTTGGTTTTAGCCATGATTTGGCTTTTTGGAAATGTATGAAGAGTTTTTAAAGATGCATGTGTTTTGAAAAAGAAAAGAAAAATAATGGTTTTGAAAAAGGATTTATGCTAGTGTGGCAATAATTAATTGTCTTGTTGTAGTTTTGTGGTTTTACATACTAGTTTTCGAGGCATGTTTTGATGGTAGATTTCAAGTTTAAGAAATTTGGGTTTCCTTATAGTTTTCAGAGGATTTCCCTTGTGCACTGTGTTTTCGGTGATTTGGTTTTCTATGTAACTGTCTGGAGATTTTGTCTTGGAGTTTCTACTTCAGGTGTAAGAAAGACAAGATTTTCTGTTCTTGGAGTGGTTTTAGTGTTTGGCTTTTTCATGTAATTTTCTTGTTGTCATTAGGTGGGTGTGTACTGGATGACCTTTTTAGTGGTTATTCATATGTGCTTTGTTTTGGTTTTGTTGTTTTGCAGGTGCCAGTGTAGAAGTAGGAGCAAGACATTAATTACTAGTGCACATAGATAAGAGTTATTGAACCATACATCAAGGGTTTTGGATAAGTATGTTGTTTTAGATTTATTCCTATTAATTATGCTATTTAATAATGATTAAGTT
Organism: Posidonia australis; assembly: GCA_024699735.1. Taxonomy (NCBI): domain Eukaryota; kingdom Viridiplantae; phylum Streptophyta; class Magnoliopsida; order Alismatales; family Posidoniaceae; genus Posidonia; species Posidonia australis. The sequence goes on from JAMKQA010018935.1 coordinate 15,807, forward strand.
TTGATTTAGAAATTTAGTATTAGAAATTGGAAAGAAAAATTTAAGGTGTGACATTAGAGACAGGGCGTTACAATATAGCACCCAAATTATTTCCTTTCCTTTTCAATCATTTTCTTTCATTAAGAGGAAGGTCATTAAGATCATTCATGAAAAAACTATTTTTTTCAATACAGGATGTTTCGTTAAATGATGGTGGACTTAGATCTCAGTTCAGAAAATGCATCTGTAAAAGTTCAGTATCATTGAAAATTAAGATTTTTATCTAACTTGTTACTCATGATAAAATTCTCTCTAGAGTCAATTTATCCAAGAGAGGGTGGACAAACCCACTTTCTTGTATATCTTGGAGACAAGATTTGGAAACCACAGTACATATTTTCTTGCATTGTCTTGTGTCATTAACAATTTGTGATTTTTTCTTTAATGATACTAATAGCATAAACAACATCCATATCTATGACATTTTCTCCTTATTCAATAAAGTTAGTTAAGTTTAATTTAAACTTGCGTGGGTGGAACATGCTCGTTTCGCCTATTATATGATGTTTGTGGCTAAATAGAAATTCCAAGATTTTTAGAAGCCAATGTAGGAATTTATCTTCAATTTTATTCCAAATTATTCATCTAATGACTTGTTGGACAGATAATCTTTTATCAGGTCAAAGGTTGGTTGCTATTTCTCAAACAATTCAACAAATACAATAGGACTGGGACCAAGGCCGGGCTACCCAAGCAGGTCAAGCTATAGCCACCTCTAATGGTATCTCTGTGGACTCTGATTCTATTCTTGATGATCCCAGTCTTACTTCTGAGATAGCCTATGATCCTTTGATCTCTGTGGAACAGTCAAACTTCGGCAGATAATGCGCTGGCATGGTTATCCAGCCTCTCTGCACAATGCAAGATTCCTGAAGATTTTGAAGAGAAATCGCATGTTAATTGTCTGTGTACAAGTAACTTTTCACACCATCGGTTGCGTCTTTTATAAAATCCCATGGAATGCACTCTTAACAAGGCTCCTTAGAGATTGGTAACCCTGTCAATTCACCGAGGTCCGACAAGTTCATGAACTTCCCACCTTCCCGAGTGAGTGTTGTGTTGTATCTCAGTGACCACAACTCGGCAAAGGCTTGGATCAAAGTATCATACTGGTTACAGGAAAATAAAGTAAGCATTAACTAAATCAAATAAACCAACCCAATTCAACCAACCTTCATAGTGAACTAAACGATAACCTAGTCCATTCAATTTGGCCTCTATGGAAATATGAATGGCTGTAAATTTGACCAAACTTGTCAAAAGAAAAGAAGAGCCGAAGAATCCCATTTTGGCGCTACTTTGGGTGATGGCCGGTGCCATCAAATCAAAACGCCGTGTGCAGGAGAAAAGTGCCGGAAGGCAGGAAAAAAACAAACACAAGAAAAAAAAAGGGAACGCCTGTTAAATGTTTTTAAGTAGTGTTCGGTGACGATTTTTCTCGTTTCTAGCATTTTTTTTTAAAGCTAGTTTATGCTTCTTCTTCTTTTTACTGTAGGTAACTTAAGAAATAGGTGAAGAATCATGTTTGATTGGATTGTAAAATAAACGTTTATTTTTTTGTACCAAATTGTCCTTCATGTGCTCCTCCCTCCATCTCTTCCTTGTCAACATCACCTTCTCCTCCTCCTCCTTGCTTCTCTCTTGAAAATCTCCTTCTTCCTCTCTCCCTATTGGTGTCACTACTTCTTCTTCTCCTTCTCCCATCTCTATTCCTCATCTACCTCTATCTCTCCTCCTCGTCCTCCCTTCCTTCACTACTGTCACTAGCTCCCTGACCACATCACCCATTCCCTTGAGAACCCAATCTCCTTGTCCACTCGCATCTCTCCTCCTCCTCCTCCACCCCATTCTCTCCTCCTCTCAGACTGGAACAACCACTCTCCCTACTTCACCGTCGATGTTGACTTTGTCCATCCCACCACCACCACCACCACTACCACCCTGTGGGCCTCCTGGTCCTTCGTCGCCCTGCCAGTCGACCTATCCTCCCTTCAGTCTCAACTTGAGGTGGAGCTCAAGTCGATATTATTGCATGGGATTTGCCTCGAGAGTATCGATGGGAATGATGTCTTTGTTGTCCTCAACAAGCAGCATGGGATCCAGGCCATACTCTAGCAGGTCATTCGGAGTAGTGGAAAAAGGGAGAGGAAGAAGAAAAGCAACTAAGAAGAACTCTTGTGTAATATTACGTTTTTAACGAGGACAATATAGGAATAAATAAAAAAAGATCCAACACTTCTCAAAAAATCGTCTTCGATAGTTTTTTTTTCAGCATTTTTGTTGAGTTTTATACATAACGGAAAAATTGGTGTTTTTGAATAAGCTAGCATGTTTTGTACGTTTGGTTCAACTTTTGCTTCATAAGTGATTATTTCTAATAAACTGTAGAAAAAA
>JAMKQA010018936.1:0-28921 GCA_024699735.1 Posidonia australis
GGAGTGAGGATCGGACCCTTCAAACCAAGGGCATAAAATCTCAATAAAACATGGGGCGTAGACCTTCAAGTCTACTACAAAACCCCTCAAACAAAACACAAATCCATTAAGCATGCTTTTCTCACGAAAATCACAAAGTCATTAAGCTCAAAACATATTATTTTCGCATGCTTCCACAATATCCACAAAATCCACACAAAATTCCATAAAAATAGCATGATTACATCCTAAACATGCTATCTAACACATTCACATCATTTTCCACATTTTATGATGATTTAATCAACATTTCATGCTTTAGATCTACTTTTGCCCTAATATGGCACTGGTTGCAAATGGAGAAGAGGAAGGGACAAGGACGCGTACCTGGCTCCGGCGAGCCTCGCGTACACTCCTCCGGTGGTGCACGGCACCAGCCCGACCTCTCCAAGCTCGCACGAGCTCTCCAAATGCGCGCAGCCTCCGCAACAACCACACGACCACCGCTCTCTCCCAGCTCCGCATGCTCCTCCCCCGAACCGAGCGCCTCCTCTTAAACCCTCCGCATGGCTGCCTCCCCAGGAATCCCGCCGGCTCTCCCCCAGCTACGGAGGGGACGGATCAGCAGCACCTCTCCCCCGCTAGGGCTCACGGGCTCCCGAAGATGCAGCAGGTCACGGGCGTGGAAGGAGAAAGGCACGCGGGCCAAAAATGCCCCGCACGGCTGGAAAAAGCCAGCCCAAGGCCCAAAGCCCAAGTGGGTCCCACACGCGCGGTTCTCGAAACAGAACCGACCCACTGGCCACAGAAACACACCACAGGGGAGAAATCAAGGGCACAACACACAGGGAAGAACCACAACCAAACAACTCCAACTGAATTAACCATTAATAAATCATATACAATAATTACAAGAAATTCATGGTTTATATAAAATGGAAAATTCCAGGCACAGATGTTACAGATTCCCATTGATGTTCTTCCATCATTTCTGGGACCTTATGAAACCTAAAATCGTGAACATCTTCCACCACTTTCACTCAACTAGTGACCTTGACACTCTTGCACCTTTCAACCAAACATTTATTGTTTTAGTTCCCAAAAGGAATGGTGCCTGTCTGATTAAAGACTTCAGACCAATAAGTTTGGTAAACAGCATTTACAAAATCATTACCAAAACTCTGGCTACTAGGTTATCCCCTGTTCTTAACCAGGTCATCGATTATTCTCAATGTGCCTTTCTATCTGGTCGATCCATTGGGGACTGCTTCTTAGTGGCTCAAGAGACTCTTCATTTTATGAGAGTTTCCAACACATCTGGATTTATCCTCAAATTAGACTTTGAGAAGGCATTTGACAATGTCAACTGGGAGTTCTTGCTGGATTCCCTTATGGGCTTAGGATTTGGTTCTAAATGGATATCCTGGATTAGGATGTGCATCCAATCTGCTAAATTCTCTACATTAGTCAATGGTTCTCCCTATGGTTTCTTTGGGGCAACTAATGGGCTTAGACAGGGTGACCCACTTTCTCCCTTTACTCTTCATTGTAGCCACACATATATTGAACCGTATGTTGAAATTGGCTCTATCCCATAACCTTATAGCTGGTATTAATTTTCCACATAGGGGTCCTACTATGTTAAACATACAATATGCTGATGATACTCTATTTTTCTTAGTTGAAGGCATTGAGTACATGATAAATATTAAACGTATTCTTTGCTGCTTTCAATCATGCTCTGGTCTGAAAATAAACTTCCATAAATCCTCCCTATCTGGAATAGGGGTGACTCAGACCTCCATTGCCAGCTCATGTCAAATTTTAGGCTGTGAGACTGCTGACTTACCTCTAATGTATCTTGGTCTACCTTTACATTATAGGAAAGCAACTCACAATGATTGGACCCCAGTAATTGAGAAAATATCACATAAATTATCCCAATGGAAGGCCAAACATCTTTCCCTAGGAGGCAGACTAACACTGTTAAATTCAGTCTTATCAGCCATCCCTACTTACTACCTGTCAGTGCTACATTTGCCTAGTCAAGTGGAGAAAGACATTGACAGGATTAGAAGCAAATTCCTTTGGAATTCTGATTCTGCTAACCACAAAGGGATGCATCTAGTTAACTAGGCCTCTCTCTGTAGATCCAAAAAGCACAAGGCGTGGGGGATCATTAATCTCAAAAACTTTAACCTAGCCTGAAAACTAAGCTACTTTGGCAATTGCTTTCAGAGAACTGTCACATGAAATGGAAAGAACTGGTAAGTGCAAGATACCTTCATAAAGTTTGGCCTGGTGCTCTATTAAATACCTCAGCCAACAACTGCTCTCCTTTTTGGCATAGCTTGAAGAACTGCTTTGATATACTCAACTGTTTCACCACTGTTCATATATAGAACGGGAATGATACTCTATTCTGGGAAAATAAGTGGTGGAATGGGACTAAACTAAAAGTTCTTTTCCCTAAGCTTTTCTCTGTAAGTAGGTTTAAAAAAGCTTCCATTAAAAAAACCCTGGAGCTATTCAATGTAGATTTCAATAAGCTCATTGATCATTCCAAAATTCAGTTGGAAGATTGTAATCTTCTACAAGCCCAGATTGATTCTGTGGCCTCTCTTATGCAGTCAATCTCTCTAACGGAAGATAGGGACATCCTTTCATGGATGCTCACTACAAACTCCAGCTTTTTTGTTAACTCCTGCTACGACACCTTAAATGATGGTGGCATTAGATTCCCCTTTTACGGGCCTATTTGGCACAGTTGGACCCCTCTAAAGGTCAAATTATTCTCCTGGTTGGTATTGCACAATAAGAATTTGACCAAAGAAATTTTAGGCAGAAGAGGATGGACTGGACCCCAAAATTACATTTTTTGTAACTCCCACATAGAGTCTAACACACACTTATTTATCAATTTTTCCTTTATATGGCACATTTGGAGATTTTTCTTATCCTCTGATTTATATCCAGGCTACTTCTGCATTGCAGATTTATTCCATTCTAAGCCTTCTCTTATATTTATCTTAAATAATCATGGTTGGATTGTCTTACTCCAAATCATCCTCTGGTTGACTTGAAAAGAGAGAAATGACAAAATTTTCAGAGGCTCTTATAAATCTCATTTACTTATACTTTCTGATATCATTTCTCTAATGTATTAATGGATAGTTATTTATGCTACAGGGTTTGAGAAGGATGAAATGCTTCATTCAATCACTGCTATGTCTTCAACAAGGACTGCATACCCAGCCTTGAATCCGTCTTCTTCTAGGGGTTCTATGGAGGCTTCTCAGCCTCAGTCCTCTAAGGTAGTCATGTATGATCATTCCACTGGGGATGGTTTGGGATAATGACAATCCTATTATGCCATTTCTGTTTTGAAATATTTGCATTTTTGGCATGTAACTCTTAAGGCACAAACATTGTCATGGTTGCCCTGTACCGTTTGGTTCCATTTTTTGTAACATTCTGGACATATTCTTCCCTTGGTGGTGGTTCTCATAACCAATGGAATTATAATCAATACAACTTACCGATATCAAAAAAAAAAAACATCTTGATTGTCTTTGGACTTTCTCTCTTTTCCCATGAGCTCTGCTTCCTACGAGATAATATGCGAGCGTCGAGCACCAAAAATACCATCATGAGCTTCGATCATATTCTGTAGCATAGCGTGAGACTCTCTTCGTGGCATTGGAATGGCGTCACACAATGGAAAAGATTGCCACCTTCTCCCAAACTATACTTGAAAATGCCTTCAGATTAGATTTAAACTTCTCTAGAGAAGCTTCCAACTCTTTCTGATGAATCTGACTCAATAACTTGGGCTCTTTACTGAAAATGATTTATTATCAGTTAAGAGCTGCTATAATGTGATTAACCATGGAGGTCTAACAACTAAATACATTAAGAGTAACTGAAAATCATTGGCTCCTTCTAAGGTGAAGTTGTTTGCTTCGCTTACTGTAGACACCCCGATTTTGAGGTGGCTCATAGATAAATTTTCCAAATGTTGCTTTGGATATGCCAAACCCAATCCCATCAGTTAAACCAACCACAAACCTATAGCAAGCCTGCAACCCAATTAGAAATTCAGACAGGTAGGGGAGAGCACCAAGTTAGAGTACCAATGTGGAGCACCTGATTGGAGCACCGAGCAGGAGTACTACAGTGACACACCTAGCTGGAGCACCAGACAGGCGAACCTATCTGGCACACCCTCCTAGCACACTAAGCTGGCGCACAGCCACTTCTCAGGCTATTGATTGCTGGCTTTCCACCTCCCATGTCTATAACCTTCACCAGCGAATATGCTTTGGAAACTGCGTTAGGCTCTTCGTTTACGAGGCTGCCTGCATTCCATGGGAGTTACCTTTGCAAAATCCTATAGAAGGACCCCCATGGGCAGCCATTTGAAGATCTTGAGCAAGCCATCTATTGATTCTAGCAACCTATTCTCGTGTTCTTAAGTATTCCCTTGCATTCTAAAGCACCTCCGGCCTTTCCAAGCAACAAGGATCATATTATCTTGGGTTTTCTAAGAAGGAACACCTTGGACAAGGTAAGCCCCACTCCTTTCTTTACCTTTAACCTTAGTTCTTGCGTCAAATATAACATGCCTTGAACTTCACATATAATCTGATTTATTGCTGTTTACATGAGAGTTTTATAATAAGATGTTTGTTCCATATACAAGATACTCTACATGTAAAATCTATATGATAAAAATTTGCATCATGTAATTCCTATGAGTTGTTTTTCTTCTCTTTTACATAGAGAACCACGATTCATGCAATCAAATGCTAGGAGGTTAACAGTCAATATACCTTCTTTGTGTTTACCATTTGCATAATGTTCTGATCTCATTCACTCATGCATGATTTGGAACCCATTAACCCATGATTTAACATGATTTGGAACCAAATAGTAAAAGATTTCCATTTGTTTGAATCTTATCATGTTTTCTATTTTTATCACCTGCATACCTAATCTAATTAAAGAAAATCATTGATCTCTGAAATCTGGACCAGATTCTGAATCAGACTGCAGTCTGATTCAGGTTTTCTGGGGAGCACCATTCTGGAGCACCAACCTGGCGCCCTAGAGTGGCGCACCCTACCAGAGCACCACTCTGGTGCACCAGACTGGTCAGAGAGCAAATCACCATGTTTACAACTCAAGCTGCATGGTTTCTCGGATGATTTTGACTCTGATTTTCCTGGTGTGGATTTTCTGATGTTATATGTCTTTGCATGCATATTTTCAGCTTAAGATGACACTATTTTAAGACTTTTTTTACACTTTGCATGCTCAGCCCATGGCTGAAATCTGGTAGGCTGATTGCCCCATGGACTCCTATATGGAGGTCCTTATGCATCAGCCCATAATCCAAGTAATGTGGCTGAATCTTGTTTGCTTTTATTTATCATGAAAAAGGTGTGATCTTGTGTGAGGCTTGCAGTCCTTGAGCACAAGGTCCATATATCTTCTCATGCTTGGATTTTCCAAGATATTCAAATTGCATTTCTTGGGTTTACAAAGACTTTGCATTGCATAGCATTCTGGAATACATTGCTTTGCATGGATTTCTGATGTTTTCCTCAGCACATCTTCCTGGCCCCCACTAGAGCACCTAGGTGGCACACCAGACTGGAGCACCAGTCTGGCGCACCATACAGGCACATCAGTCTATTTTTCAGTAGCACACAGCAACTTTTCGCATGATTTTTAGCATGTTTTCCCGTTCTTATTTGCTTCTGGTTTTCTTTGGTTTTCTTCCTCGATATAACAGGAAGACCCTACTCTGTTTCCAACCCCTTTTCATGCATGATAACTCATACATTGCATATAGTAAAGCAAGGATGAAAAATCACTCGAAATCCTTAGATCTTTGATCTTATTAATGCAATATCCTTGCACCGATGCTTGACCCGCTATACGAGTGATCCTTCTGAGCATTAGGACACACCCTACATCCCATGCATCCCTATTTAGCATAAGACACCACTCACACCATAGCATGGCATTGCATATCGCCCTCGGGCGTACAGAAAAGGCTGAAAAGCCAACATTTCATATAAGTAAATGAGAAACCCATAGAAAGATCGATTTTTCGGGCGTACAAGGGTGCCTAATACCTTCCTCGTGTGTAACAAGGATCGTAGCCCATTTCTAGTTTGAAGACCTTTTCCATTGGCTTTATTGCATGATTTGAATGTTTTAAGTGGTTTTCCTTGTCTTCTGTTTTAAATAGACTTGGTGGCGACTCCTGCATTTTATCATTATTTTTATTGATTGGCCGTGACTTTACCGATCCTCGCGTATTTGGCCTTTCGCGCCAAGCCCGAGGCAGTCGCCGGCATGGTTACACTTACTGTTAAGAATAAGATCCTGTCAAAAGATGACTTACTAAAAATTGGAATGGATCAAATCAGTGTGTTTTTTGTAACCATAATTTAGAAACAACCTCTTTATCCATTTTTGCATTGCCTTTATACTTCTAGCATCTGGAAGTACTTTTTAGTTGACCATCGTAGCTCGATTGCTACAGTTAGCTTTGGATCAAATCTTCTCCTTGCAGCAAGCTTGCAGGTTCAACCTCAATGTTATTCCATGGAACACTCTTGCTCCTGCTTTTTTATGGGTTATATGACTAACTAGTAATGATCTTATCTTTCGAAATATTAGATTACCTACTGCGTCTATTTTTAACAAAATAATTGCTTTATATGCTTTTTAGCTTGACCATTTAGCAGCAAATAGTGCAACAAGTTCTGTGCACTGTGTTAATGGCAGAGGCATTTAGGCTTAATGGTACAATGTTGCTGGTTCCACTCACTCTCACACTTACCAAGCTCGGAATGGTTCCCCCCTGCAAGCAACTCTAGTGGTGGTGGAAGCAGATGCTATCGCTGAGCTAGAGGCTTTTAACATTGAAGTAGACAATGGCAATATTGCAGAATGTGGGTTAGCTGAGGATGATGACAGAGAGGCTGAAGCTCCTTGAGCCTGCTGCTGAGTTTCGATTGGGTGGAGAACTGGGTGCTATCGTGTAGTCGAGATCCTCATTCAAAGAAGTGACTTTTTGGGTGCGTTTCTCCGCTTAGAGTCACAAATTTTGCCTTCTTTTTTATCTCTCTTATAGTTGGAGAATCATTCTGAATAATTCAAAAATAACTCAAGAATTCAACGAATATTTACCAACAAACATCTACATGAATGTTTGCTAATGACAAAGCCACGAAATAGGAATTTTTCGGACATCTAAGCTTGACGTTCATTAGGCTGTTTCGAAAGCAGAGAATATTTGGATATTAAGTTAGAAGTCTGTTGGTTTGTTTATTAAAAATAATACTCGAGTAGACGTCCGCTGCAGCATAATTCTGTTCTTTGTGTTCAAATTTGAAAGATTTTAAACACGATAATTATTCTTTTTATAAGAAACTAATCACGAAATTTATTCTCTTTAAATTTAAAAGGAGATATAATTACATTATCTTGTTTAGATATAAAGAGAGATGATCTCATCTTTCTAAATTTATCTGAGATATAACCAACTGTCTTAGCATAGTTGACCAAGGAGAGTGGAAAGTGCACTCCTCCCTCCTCCTCTCTCAAGTTGGAACACGGGGAGAAAAGGGGGCAAAAGGTCTCCCTAACCAATGAGTCAAAAATTTATATGAGATATCATATAGAGAGAGATTTTCATAGAAAAGTTTCTTGTGTATGACTACGTAGATTTGCATCTTCTTAGAGGACGAGAAAGAGACAATTGTACGACTTTTCGGAGGACAAGAAAAAGGTTGATCGTGTGTTTCGAAAGGATCAATGTTTAATTCTATTGTTTGTCTACGAGCAGTAGACAAGAAAGCGTTTTAGAGGTAGTTTTTTTGTAGTCAGTTGCAAGTACACATATTGTGACTCTTCCTCACTAGTACCTAGAACTAGATGAGAGTGGTTCGGTTAGAACTCACTACACTATGGGGATTGGATAACATTTTAAGTATTGATATTTGATAACACTCTAGCAGAGCACATAGATAATCTTCTACATCAAAGAGTTTTTCGTCATACACGAATAAGATGTTTCCGTATTCTCTGGGAAATTTTATTTTTATATAGATCTTGTATCATATTATTTGCGTTCCCATTGTAATTCGTCATATAAATTTCTACCCAACGGTAATAATTTTAAAGTGTTATTGCGATATTGTATTAATCGATTAGATTATGAATAGCAATAGCATAAGAATGTTAGGGTTGAACGTTGCCAAGCTTGAGAACTTTAATGGACTATTTTATAATATATGGAAACGCATATTATTGTTTGTACATGATAAGATGTGTGTGGAGAAAATCCCATTTCTTGTAGATTATCATGACATAAACATCTCATCATAATTCTTAAGAAAAGAATTGTAGATTTATGTTCCAAGATGGAGATCACATGGATATATTTTTCTTTCCTATTTTATGGGAGAATCACATGATTTGATTTTGAATTGAAATTCAAATCAAATTAGAAATATTATGTCACATAGTATATATCCTATTATCTTTTCTATTTTGTAGATATGGGACTCACAAGGATTTTGAATTTAAATTCAAATCACATATTATAGATGATAATATAGATATGTTGAATTATAGAGGTCTATAGAGGTATGAGAAAATTAACTCTTAATTCATAACAAGAAAAGATAAGAACATGATGCAGTTTTGTTGTGCGTAAACATTGTTGAATGAGATCTAACGATACAAAAAGAATCTCTGATGGATCATGCGAATGAAGTTGAAATTACGTGATCTAATAGGCGACTTAGATGTTTTTAAACGTTTTGGAGAGATTGAACGGGTTTAATTAGTGAGATTCTACTTCGAATACAAAGATTTGAGAGATCAGTGTGGAAGTATGTAAAGAAGGCTAATTCTCTATACAAAGGTCTAATCCTTCACAACCTTAAAAAGAGGATTGCGGATTCCTACTCCAAGATGGAGACTGTATAAGAGATTTGGGACTCCTTAGGTAGCATTTGGTACGCTTGAATGAGGACTGGAATGAGTTGGAATGAAATGAGAGAATTCCATTCTAATGTTTGGTACAAAAATATCTTTGGAATTGGTAAGGGAATGAAATTCCCTCGGGAACCAAATTCCCATTGAATATGGGAATTCCATTCCTTTAAGGAATATGATTCTTAAGTCTATTGGAATCAACAAAAAAAAAAAACACCCAACAACTCATTCCTCCTCTGCCTCCCTTTCTCCTCCTTCCTTAGCCCCCTTCCTCCTTAGTTCCCTCCCTCCTTCGCCGCACCCCGACGGCTTCCTCCCTCCTCTGCCCCTCCCTCCTTCCTCTGCCCCACATCTTCCTCTACCCCCTCCCTCATCCACCCCATCCCACCCCTTCCTTCATTCAAATGATTAGAGCCTGTGGGCTGCCTCGACAATGACAACTTCCTCCAGTGGTCCCTACTCATGCCACGTCTATTACTACGTCGTTCTTCTTCTTCTTCCTCGCTTTCTGACAACTCCGACGGAGTCCACCTCCGCTTCGTATGGCGGGAAGAAAAGGCTCACTTGGGCCGCTCCCGACCATGGCAGCTCTCGTGCCTGCTCATCTCAGCCCCAACGGTAGTGGGACGGAAGCTCCCAATGCTTCTCCCTTGAGCTAGGGATTTCGAAGGAAGCCAGAGGTGGGTTCGCAAGTGTGGCAGTTGGGGAGAGCATAGGGGCGAGCTGTGTTGCATTGTGGGTTGAAGGGCGACGAGGTTGTACTATGGGTGGACGTCGAAGGAGAGGAGGAGGAGGAGGAGAGGGAGAAGGTAGAGCAAAACCATGGAAAAAGAAAATGGAGGTTTAGGTTCATTCCATTCTATTCCATACTAAACATCCGAAGGGAATAAAGTTATTCCATTCCATTCCATTCCATTCTATTCCAATTTCAAATTCCATTCCATTCTTGTCTATTTTCATTCCAATGTAATAAACGCAATATTAGCGAAGTAATACAAGGATGATGAGACTATGGCTAAAATTTGAAGACTACAAGTTCAAGGAGGACAAGCCCATGCTTCCTTGAACTTGATGCATAGGCCTGTCCTCCTCGAACTTGATGCAAGTCGAGGACAAGCCCATGCTTCCTCCTCAAACTTGATGCAATAAGTTCTTGACTTGCCAAGGTAGTAGCCATAGCTAATGTTGTTTCTTTGGTTAAATCCAAGGTGAATAAGTGATCAAACCATGGTGCCAAAGGCAAGAGACCTATGTTGGTTACTCAAGTAAGTTATGACACCACGGACTTGGGCATATACACTACAAGAGAATTGGAAAGATTCAATTTTTGGCATATTCCAAAATGTAGGGGTAACACGCATGAGAAGTGTGAAATTTGTGCATAAAAGAAGATCGTTAGAAAACCCTTTAAGAGAGTTTCTAAGAGTACAAAAATTATAGAATTAGTTTATTCTGATACATGTGATTTCAGAAGCTTTACAAGCAAAGGCAAGATGTAATATCTACACCATTAAGGGCCAACAATGGGTGACCATCGTCGATCGAGACCGTGGATTAGGCTTGCAAGTTGGAACCGCGAGCTAGGATCGCAGATTACCAGTCCAAAAATCTAGAAAATAATGTAATCTTGTGTCGAAGACTGATACTCGTTTGTGTGTAATCTGGATAAATTAAAACTTGATTACCTATAATTATATGTATATTTGTTGATAATCATGGTGGATTTGTATTTGTTTCTCTGGTTGTGTTCATGGTTCTCCCTCATTTTTGTATTGTGTGGTATTTTGGTGTTTTGTGACTCATGTGTGTGAGAGACCATGGGAAGGAAAGAAGCACAAATGATGCATAGTGACACATGTGTTCCACATGCCATCGCCCATGCCCATGCCCTGCCTTACTACTAGCCCATGTTTTCAGGCGATTGTTGGCAGCAAGCCAACGTTAAAAGGGATAACGGGTGTTAGGGCAAGGCAGTGAGAGTGAGGGAGAGAAAGGGAGAACCTGAGAGTGAGGAAGAGATAGGGAGAGGGCCTAAGATCGTGCGGGGTTGTCGGAGAAGAAGAGGTAGAGATCGGAGGAGGAAGAGAAGCTAATAGGCGATTGATTGTACGCGTCTCACCTCCTTTTCTTCTCTTAATTATGCATGAAATTGATAGGAAAATTCTTGCTTAGCTTGATTTCATGGTGTGGTAGAGTTTTCATAATTTTCTAGAATCTTAAATGGTTTTTTAAAGGATTTTCAAAGAATATCACTACAATATGCATGTATGAATCTTATTCCTTTGGATTTTTATATCTCAAGTTACGGTTAACGGATTCTTGTAATTCTTGTCTCAAATGGTAGATAACTTAGAGTTCTTTGATTTGGTGCATTTTGTGGGATTTTAGGTGGCTCATGGAGCAATAGTCGCAAGCTCTCACTTTTAGTAATTTTTAGGTTTGTCTGCGACCGACCAGGTTTGCTTGTAAAAGGTCAAGTCGTAGGCCAGTCTCGCGGACTAGTACTGCAGGTTGGTCCCGTGGCCCACCCGACGAAGTCCACCTTTGCTTCATACGATGGGAGGAAGAGGCTTGCTTGGGCCACTCTCGACCATGGTAGCTCTCGTGCCTACCCATCTCAGCCCTAGCGGTAGCGGGACAGAAGCTCCTAGTGTTGTTCCCTTGAGCTAGCGATTCCGAAGGAAGCCAAAGGTAGGTTTGCAGTGTAGCAACTAGGGACAGCATAGGGGCGAGCCGTGCTGTGTTGTGGGTTGAAGGGCGACAAGGTTGTACTATGGGTGGACGGCAAAGGAGAGGAGGAGGAAGAGGAGAGGGAGGAGGTAGAGCATTTTGGCAAAACCATGGAGAAAGAAAATGGAGGTTTAGGTTCATTCCATTCCATTCCATATTAAACATCCGAATGGAATAAAGTTATTCCATTCCATTTCATTCTATTCTAATTCCAATTTCCATTCCAAAGTTCATTCTTGTAACAACTTCCAAGTCGCTACCAGTAAATTTAGCTATAAATTTCCATTTAATTATTTTTATCTTTATTATTAACCAACAATTACACTAATAATGTAGCTAAGGCTAAGTACTCTTAATAGTAAATAAATCCACTAAACAATAGAAATAAAATTCAACTAACACTCATCTAGATCCCTGATGTGTGGTAGCGTGACTCCTCCTACATGCAGTAGTAACCAACAGCTATTACTCTACACCTGTCAAAACACACAAGACAAAGTACACGTGAGTGACCACTCATTGGTCACCCAGCACACACCTCACCTACAACTCGGCAACCTATGCGGAGGGCAACCAAGTACTGGCATCATACTCAAATGTCGCCAAATCAAAAGGGGCAATCTACTGACGCTCAGCACACAAGCACTGGCATTCCTCTCGGATGTTGCAACACCAAACCAAGCAGTCTACAAAATCACAAAACCATGCCTTTAAAACCATTCTTTTCTTTTTCTTTCAAAACCATGTGCATGCTCTTTCAAAATCTTTTATGCACACTCGAGATGGTCACTCTTGCCAAATTTAGCACAAAAGCCACACCAAAGCATAACTGCAGAACCTCTGCTCTACACAACATGGTCCTCTCTAGACCCAAGCACAACACCAGGCCACGAAGTCTGTGCTCCTAAACAACAAAGCCACTGCTCCCCAAAACAACAGAGCCACCACTCTCAAAACAACAGAGCCACCACTCCCAAAACACTACGCCTCAACAGGCACCAAAACCACAACCTCCTTAAATCCAAAGCCTGATTTCCTGAACCAGACTCCACACAAACCACAAACACAAACAATGTGTCAAACTACCCGATGCCAAGAAGAAAACATTGGCCACAAGCAGTCTAACGAAGCGTGACCAATGGTGTCTGCACTACCATGGCGGCACTACCCTATGCAGGAGCGACATCGTCCCATGATTCTTCCGTTTGTAGAACCCTCACAAAGCCAACCCCTCTTGGGAAGGCAGTCCTATCTCTCAAGATGCTACCAGCAACGAGGAGCACGTTCTACCCACTTTGGCCAACACAGGGTACGCCTCCTCACGACATCTTCCACACGGTGCACAGGTGGGAGTCTCATACCTCCACACCTGACAATACCTGAGCCTCAATGTCCATAGCGACAGCAGGAGTATCATACCTCCCCGTTACACCATAAACACCTCAACCCGCGGACCTCAACGTCGGTCCCCCAATCGACTATTAAGGAGTGTCATACCTCCAAGACCCGACGAACACTCGCCTCAGTCTGTTGGTCCCCAACGTAAACAGAAAGCACTAGAAAATTCTTTCCAAATCATTTCCAAATCTGTGCTTTTCTCTTTCTGAAACTCTTTTTTGAAAAACCATTTAGAAAACCATTAAATATCTTTTAAAACTCAAGAAACACTGTGCCCAACAGTGGCACGAAAATCAAAGACTGAGAAACCACAAACAAAACACAGTCTCAACAGCTCTCCTGTCAGGCCTAAGCAAAAACACCTTGAGAGCATCTAGGTTCATGAGCACCACGCTCAACCCACGACTACAATACATGAAAACACCAACTAAAGCATCCTCTTAGTGTCAAGCTCACCTAGAAGACACCACAACTAGAACTCTACACTATAGCGCCCAAGTGTAAGACACCTACTAACTAGTGTCCCTCAGAAGCACAGCCAGATCGGCTCAAACACTCGGAATAGTGCCACTTAATACTTTATTCAGTGTACCACACACAAAACCACACAAACCTTAGACCTAGGGTTGCTATCATGATCCCTAAAGTCTAGTCTAAACCATCTGAGGAAGGCCTATTATTTCTAAATTACATCATCTTTTACTCTACCTATATCGCAAATGATCTCTTGTTAATTCATTTTAGGCAAACCCTGCAATCATTCTAATGATTAGCCTAGTCATTTATGTCATTATATCTCCCAAGGATTATATATATATATATATATATATATATCAAGACAATAAAACATCTTAATACAGGATTAGGGCTTGGATCGACAGACCGAAATGGAACGGTCGACTGAACCTAGGCTCAAGGCACTAGATCGACAGACTGAAAAACCATACGGTCAACTAAAAAGTCCTAATTCGATAAATCAAAAATGATCGATCGACCAAACTAGGAATTCTGTCAACACCCAAGACTTCTAGAACGGTAGATTGAACTAAATTGGGTTGACCGAACCAAGGTTCAAGGGAACAATCTACAATGAAAAGGGCATAGCGAAACAATTTGGCATGCTGAACCAGGTGACAGTAGGGCACCCTGAAATGGGACTCAAAATCCAATCTTGCAAACCACCCACACAAACCATGCAAGTCATATATCAAAATGAAGTTCTCAACGAGTTCTTCCAGTTGGGACAAGAATTACAGCGATCTATTGCCTAAGGCACAAGAAATCACCAAACAACCACATAAAGGCATTATTCACCCTAAACCATAAATACGGCCGTAAATGGCCCATAAGTGCACAATAAATGCAATAAAATTTACTACAATTATGAACACACTATCATAACCCTAGGAATCAAATTAAAAACCAAAAGAAAGCCTAAGGGTGCGTACCTCCACCGAAGGCGCAATGGCGATAAGCAACGAACAACGGCGCACCTCCTCCTCCCTAGCCACAAGCTGCTCCTCTCTTTTTCCTCCTCGCGATGGCGGCGCGGCAGTGGCAGTAGCATCCCCCTCCTCCAACCTTTGTCTCTCTCTCAGCCCTCTCTTGTCTCTCTCTCATTCTCCCTCTCTCTCCCTCCTCTCCTTCCTTAAGAAGGAAATGACGAAGAGGAAGAAGAAGAGGAAGAGGAAGAGGGAGAAGAAGAAGAGGAAGGGGTAGGGCCCAAGAGAGAAAAGAGAAAGAAAGAAGAAAAGAAAGAAAAAAGGGAAGGAAGCCACACTACGAGACCAAACCACGCAACCTGCCACATCCACATGGGTCGTGTTAGTAGAGACCAACCACCAAAGCACACCAACCAAACTCCATAGCTCAGAACAAATCCACAAAACTCTCACCAGGGTCAGCACAGCACCCAAACCACACAACACCAATGGGCCAGAAACCCACAATTCAGAAGTAAGACACTATTGAAGACGTGTTTAACATTGGGCAATGGGGCCCCCATCACCCAACACACCTGAATCTCACTTTAATTATCTGGCCAAAACACCACTTCCAAATCTGGGTTGTTATAATTCCATTCTTGTCTATTTTCATTCCAACATAACAAACGTAACATTAGAGCAGCAATACAAGGATGATGACACTATGGATAAAATTCAAAGACTACATGTTCAAGGAGGACAAGCCCATGCTTCCTCGAACTTGATGCATGGGCCTGTCCTCCTCAAACTTGATGCAATAAGTCCTTGACTTGCCAAGGTAGTAGCCACAGCTAATGTTGTTTCTTTGGTTAAATCCAAGGTGAATAAGTGATCAAACCAAGGTGCCAAAGGCAAGAGACCTATGTTGGTTACTCAAGTGAGTTATGACACCATGGACTTGAGCATATACACTACAAGAGAATTGGAAAGATTCAATTTTTGGTATATTCTAAAATGTGGGGGTAACACACATGAGAAGTGTGAAATTTGTGCATAAAATAAGATCGTTCGAAAATGCTTTAAGAGAGTTTCTAAGAGTACAAAAATTATAGAATTAGTCTATTCTAACACATGTGGTTTCAGAAGCTTTACAAGCAAAGGCAAGATGTAATATCTACACCATTAAGGGCCAACAATGGGTGATCGTCGTGGATCGGAACCATGGGTTTGGCTTGCGAGTTGGGACCATGAGCTAGGACTGTGGATTATCGATCCAGAAATCTAGAAAATGATGTAATCTTGTGTTGAGAATTGTGTAATCTGGATAAGTTAGAACTTGATTACCTATAATTATATGCATATTTGTTGGTAATCATGGTGGATTTGTATTTGTTTCCCTGGTTGTGTTCATGGTTCTCCCTAGCTCTCTGTATTGTGTGGTATTTTAGCATTTTGTGACTCGTGTGTGTGTGGGACCCTAGGAAGGAAAGAAACGTCAATGATGCATAATGACACGCGTGTTTCACATGCCATCGCCCATGCCGATGCCTTACCTTACTACCAACCCATGTTTTCTGGTGATTGTTTGCCACGAGCCAACATTAAAAGGGATGGTTGGTGTCAGGGCAAGGTAGTGAGTGTGAGGGAGAGAAAGGGAGAGCTTGAGAGTGAGGAAGAGATAGGGAGAGGGCTTGAGATCGTGCGGGGTTACCAGAGAAGAAGAGGCAAAGGCCAGAGGAGGAAGAGAAGCTAACCGGCAATTGACTGTACACGTCTCATCTCATTTTCTTCTCTTAATTATGCATGAAATTGATAGGAAAATGCTTGCTTACCTTGATTTTGTGGTGTGGTAGAGTTTTCATAATTTTCTGTAATTTTAAAAGGTTTTTTAGAGGATTTTCGAAGAATATCGTTACTGTATGTAAGTATGGATCTTATTCCTTTGGATTTTTGTATCTCAAGCTACAGTTAACGAATTCTTGTGATTCTTGTCCCAATTGGTAGATAACTTAGAGTTCTTTTATTTGGTGTATTTTGCGGAATTTTAGGTGGCTCGTGGAGCGATAATCGCAAGCTCTCACTTTCGATAATTTTTAGGTTTGTCTACGACCGACCTGGTCTACTCGTAAAAGGTCGAGTCACAGGTCAGCCCCACGAGCCAGCCTCCCGGACTGGTAACACGGATTGGTCTTGTGACCATGTCGATGGAACCCTCCACGACTCCTCAGTGCATGGAAACACATGAGGAATCCTGATATGGTCACAGCGAAGATGGTGAATCTGAGGAAGGAGACTCGACTCAAAAACACCAAAGAAGGATAAGAAAAATATAAGAAAAAGGAATCGCCACTTAATCTTTTAATGGAAAAATGAGGAAAACCAAAATGCATATGGATGCAATGAATGCAAATAAATACGTGTATGCTTCGTGCCTAATGGATGGAATAATTAGCTATTGCAGGCTAGAGAAAGGATAAGGATTCTTGTTACGCATGGGGAAGGTGTTAGGCACCTCCATACGCCAGAAGAATTCAGTCTTTCAAGGTTAACCGCTTGCTCATGACCTTATGTGTGCTTGCTTGTCTAATTCTAATGCACATGCCTAGGATGAATGTGAAAACATGACAAATCTCCAAGAAATAGTGAATAAAAGAGAAATGATAAGAAAAATAATCCAAGAGACAATGTAGGCATTGAAAATGCAACTTTACTGTACGCCCTTGGGTGATGAGGAAAATCATGAAAATCGAAAATGTTCAGAAAGCATCATGCAAAACAGCGAAAACTACGGAAAATCCGAGAAAATCAAATAAGAAAAAATAATCCTCAGTCGGGTCCATGTCGGCATTTTCAAGCCTGTTAATGTACGCCTTCGGATGATGAAAATCTAAATCAAATCAAAACCAAGAAACTCGGAAGAAATCCGAAAAACAATGTGAAGACTAAGTTTGAAAAGTACTTCAAATGTGTGTGCAAGAAACAAGAAGATATGTATGAGAATATATATATATATAAGAGTATCAAGATGTTCAAATGAATGCATGAATGAAACATGTAAGTTTCCAAGGGCCTCTATGCAAAAATTATATGTTTCTAGGTAAAGGCTGGGATACTCAAGGTTTAATCTGCAAATGTGTCAAGAAACATGTTTCTATGCATTTTTGAGGAAGTTGGGGGTTAAATGTGCAAAACTATACATTTTGGGTAAAATTGAGATTCCTAGGTCTAATTTGTAAATATGCCAGAAAATATGTTTTAATGCGATTTTGGAGAAATTCAGGGTTAAATGTACAAATCTATGTGTTTTTGGGTGAAAATGGGAATTTCTAGGGTTTGATTTGTAAATGTGCCAGAAAACATGTGTTCAGTGCAATTTTAGAGAAATTCAGGGTTAAATGTGCAAACCTATGTATTTTTGGGTGAAGTGAGAATTTCCAGGGTCTGATTTGTAAATGTGCCAGAAAAACATGTGTTCAGTGCAATTTAGAAGAAGCCAAGGGTTAAATATGCAAAATCAGTGGACTCCTGGCTGAAATAAAGAAGTCTTAAGGTTTCTGACGAAGATTTAAGACTTAAGAATTAATAAAAGAAAAGCACAAGGGCCAAACTGAAAATCTTCCAAAACAAAACATCATTAAAACAATTTACAACAAATGAAAGGATGGGAATGCAAAATGCAGGGACCTACATGCAAGAAACATAAAGCAAGAGAGAGTTTTAATAAGAAAGTTAAAAAAATAAAACGACGGTCGCCAGCGATTGAACCTCGACGGTGATGATCGCCTGGGAAGCCATCCAATGCTTCCCCGACACCTAATCAAGCATCTAACCTCTAGATAAGCAAGAGGGAGGATGGATGAAGAGATCCAACGACACCGATGAGGCATCGAGCGGCCATGTTCCTCTCCCCACCTCGCTCGCCGGTGTTGCTATTCCGGCGACAAGCTCAAAAAGGTTGGAGCTGCTGGAGGCAACGATGCGGCCGTTCGAGGTTCCTGGAAGGTCGACGGAATGGAGAGGAAAGTCTTCCACTGAATAGGAGGGAGCGGTGATGTGCGGAACTCCCGGTCGAGCTCCGACTGTAAGTCGTCTTCTCCAACGACGATGACAACTGCGAGTGGCGACTAGAGGCGCTGGGAGAGTGGGACGTTGAATCTGGTGGCTTGGTGAAGCTCGGACGAAGATGTGGAACCCATTCGTGAGCTTAGAGACCCCTTGGTTCGAGCTGTGCAATCAGTGGGTCGCTGTTCGATGATCGTCGATGAGATTGCTCCAGTGTCTAACAAAGGCAGTGTCGTGGCTTCCAAGGGGGTGGAAAAGCTTGAGGAGAAGAAATCTAACCTATCCACACTCTTGGGGACTTGAATTGCACTATAGGTTCTTCTCCCCACCTAGCATGCCGGAAAATGGGTTCAACGGCTAACAAAGTTTGAAATTCAGGCCAGGGAGCTTCATATCTCCACTGGAATGATTCCAGAGAGGTTGAGGAAGACGTAGGGAATAAAATGCAACAAGAATTCACTAGATCAGAGGCTTACCTGTATCTACAGTGGTTGGAGGCTATTTTGTCATCGGAGCTCGCTGGAGAAGGTGACCAGAGTTGGCCTGAGCTCTAAATTGCTTCTCCTTCGAGTCTCCTCAGTGATTTGATGCTCCTCTGATTGCTCTAGTTACTCTGATTTGCTGGCTTGGTGATCTCTCTTGGTTTTCCCTTTTTACAAGTTTTCTCTCCCTTTTCTTCCCCTTCTTCTTTTCTCTTTGCAAATGGGGGTATTTATAGACTTGCATGGTTAGGTTGTTAGGGTTTTTAGTTTAGGTTGTTATAGGAGTTTATTGAGGTTGTTATGATGGAGTGAAGGGTAGTGAGAGTTGTTAGGGTTTTTAGTTTAGGTTGTTATATAAGTTTGTTAGAGTAGTTATGATGGAGTCAAGGTTAGTTAGAGTTGTCAGGGTTTTTAGTTTAGGTTGTTATATGAGTTTGTAAGAGTAGTTATGATGGAGTGGAGGTTAGTTAAAGTTGTTAGGGTTTTTAGTTTAGGTTGTTATAGGAGTTTGTTGAGGTTGTTATGATGGAGTGGAGGGTAGTTAGTGTTGTTAGGGTTTTTAGTTTAGGTTGTTATATGAGCTTGTTAGAGTAGTTATGATTGAGTGGAAGTTAGTTAGAGTGGCTTAGGGTTGAGTTAGGGTGTTAGGGTTTGTTAGAGTGAGGGTTAGGGTTTAACTGAATTAGAGTCAACTTGCAAGAATATGGGGTGTCTACAGGTCCCGTGGCCCACCACCATGGGTTGGGGTCTTTTCAGACCTTGTGGTGGTTATGTTGGGTTAGTGTTTTGGTAATTTCTTTTGGATTAGTTGTGGTTTTGATTCCATGGATGATTTGTGATATAAAAATATTTTAAAAATGATTTTGGAAAAAAAAATGCATATGATTTTGAAAATGTTTTCCTATGGTTTTTAAATGGTACCACGAGATCATAAGATTGTACCGACAGACCAGAGGTGTTTTATACCTCTAAGAGGTTGGGTGTGCATCTGAGGTTGTCGTTGCCTAGTTTCTGAGTAGGGTCGAGGATTTGAGTCCTCTAGACGAGTTGTTGAAAGAGTCAGGGGTTAGAGTCCTTGTGACTTTAGTAGTTGCACTGCAGGGTCCAGGGTTCGAGTCCTTCGGATACCTGGGCATGGTGTTGGTCGTGTCTAGTGGTTAGAGTTCCTAGGTACCCAGACACCAAGAAGCATCGATGGGCACACCCTATGCCATGTGGTATATAGTTATATTGAAGGATTAAGTTCCCAAGGCAATTAGACTTCTACACGGGGTAGTTCTCTGCAACAATGCAGTAGGACTTGGGGTTCGAGTTCCTAACAACTACTTGTGGCTAGTTGGTCACATGTGGCCAATGTGATTTAATAGGTTTTCATGTTAGGTGTGTGAATGTGGGTTGATTTCTACCGTGGTTTAGCTTTCCAAAAATACATAAAGTAATTTCAAATTACGTAAGATTTAAAAAATATAAAGATTATGATTTGAAAGGCATGGTTTAAGAAAATGGATTTTATCGGTGGATTTATAATTATGTTTTGTGAATTTTGGTATCCTTTTCCAAGATGGTTTTGGTGCCGCTATGGACGACAACTGTATGTGTCTTCTGGTAGCTGTTGGTGGCAGCTATAGTCCATGGTTTCTTCGAGATTTTTGATTTTAATTTTTTGATGTCACGTATTGGGTGACAATGGGTGTCACACACATGTTTTCTTTGTGGTTTTTGTACAAGTGCAGATTAATGAGGTTGCAATTCAATGATGGAATACTTAATTGGAGCCACATAGTTGTATACCACAGGTCCTAGGTAGTAGTTGTAGTTTTTATTAGTTATTAGTTTAATAGTTTTATTTTCTACTTTCTTGCTATTTATTTAGCTATTATTTGCTTGGGTAGTTGTGGTGCAAGTTTGTAACGTCAGGGGCGTTACAAATTGGTATCAGAGCTTAGGTACACTAAGCATGGTAACTTAGGGTGTCCGATCTAGTAGCTCCATATGACTGCGTAGTATAGAACAACTACACTTGACTCGATTCTTTGTAGTTTTATGGTGGCAGCATAATATCACTCTGAGGTAGAGGTAGAGGTAGAGGGAGAACTCCTACATCGAGCTCTAGGACTAGTGAGGAAAGTGGATGGCTGGGGATGTTGCAAGAATTTAGTAGCATGATGCAAGGGTTCGTACAATCCCTCAGAAAAGGGAACATGGGCAGGACGAAAGGTGACCCTTGGTTGAGGCAACTCAGTGGACTCCATGCTTTAGCATTCAACGACCGAGGCAAACTAAGGAGTGTAAGGCCTAATTGCTATAGATGGAAAAGATTTTGGAAAGCATAGAGTGTTCAGAAGAGAAATGAGTGTGATTGGTGGCCTTCTAACTAAAAGGAGACGTTGAGCAGTGGTAGAGAGCTACGCAAGGCAACAAGATGGTGGCTGAGTATTAGGCAATTTTCTCCTAGCTAAAGCAGTTTACACAGTCCTTTGACACAGATGAGTGTAGAGTCAAGCGGTTCATGGAAGGATTGAACCTAGGACTTTAGCTGAAGGTCATAGGCTAATGCCAGACCTTATTGGATGCAGTGAATTTGGCTACTCAATTCGAAGAAGAACACAAGTGGTGTATGAAAAGGCAACCTAAAGGAAAGGGAAAGATGTTTTGCCCACGGCCTTCTACCTTTGGGATGTCGAGTTCTGAGAGTTTTGGGAGCTCTAGGAAGAAAAGGAAGGAACGTACTGGTTCAACTTTTGATGGGAGATAGAGCTTTGCTAGGAGGGCAGTAGTGGATACAGCTAGACAGGCTCAAACAACGATATGCAAGGAGAGAGATCTTACTTCATCTGTGAACAAACGGGACACCTGGCATTGCAGTGTCCTCATCGACAGCCAAGCCTAAGTGGCGTAGTGTGCTACAATTGTGGAAAGGCTGGGCATTTTCAGCTAAACTGCTTTGATCCTCCAAAGAAAGCTAGAGATGCACCTCACCAACTGACCAAAGAGTTTGCGATATTTGTTCCTGATGTCGGCCCTTTAGGAGATGTAGTAGAAGGTAAGGAGCAATATTGAACTATGCATTGTAAATTTCTACTCTCCTATATAGTTATGTATCCAATACTGTTCTCAATGATAAATATGGTTTGTGGTTGTGATATGCATATCTCTAGGTTCTTTTCTGATGCTTGACCAAACGGCCAGGGTATTATTTAACTTAGAGAGTTCATTTTCCTTTATCTCTGAGTCATTTGCAATCGAGATTGGAAATAGACCAATTATATTGGCTTTTCACCTTGATATGGTGACTCCATTGGGAGAACACAGCCTAGCATGGAGATATTTGCGATCAATTGACCTCAAATTGGGAGATAAAGACTCCAAGGCTAGTCTTATAATGATGGATATGCAAGAGTATAATGTGATACTAGGTATAGACTGGCTAGCACAGCATTCAGCAAAGATTGACTATGCCAAGAAGTGGATGCTGACAGAATGTCCAAAACAGGGCTTGTGCTTGGTACAAGGAGGAGTGAGACCAGGTGAGTCAAAAAAGGTGATTTCGATGATAAAGGCCTACCGTTCACTAGTAAAAGACCATGTTGGTTACCTGGCAAGTATAGTTGTGTCCTCCTCACCAACTCTAGGGGTACAAGATATACCCTAACGTGTTTCCAGAAGAGTTGCCTAGTATACTGCCATACAAGGAGGTGGAGTTCCTGATTAATTTAGTACGAGGATCAAGTTGTAACTCAAAAGTCCCTAACAGAATGACACCTGTCGAATTGTAAGAGCTCAGGAATCAATTGCAAGAGCTATTAGACAAGGAGTTCATCAGGACAAGTGTATCACCTTGGGGTGCGCCTATATTGTTTGTCAAGAACAAGAATGGTTTGCTCGGGCTGTGTATAGATTATTAGATGCTAAACCAAACCACTGTAAAGAACAAATACCTATTGCCTAGGGGGACGATTCAACCTCCTTTTATAGCCTTCAGCATTCGTGGATTGGGTGCATGCATGCTCACCAACACCACGCTGACTAACTACTCCTTAAACGCAAACAAGCTCACACACGCCACCAACCGCTCTACCACCGCACCACCCACTCTACAACGCTAGTGACAGCTCCACCCAAGGCTACAGGGACAAACACCTAAATTGGTTTAATTGAATTAACTGCAACCACCTGCAGTACCAGGTCGTGGCACTAGGTCGCGGCGCCCACCCACAGTACCAGCCTACGAGGTTAACCCACGATACCAGCCCGTGAAGCTAGTTAATTTAGTGGCCTAAAATAGAAAACAATGCCCAAATACTATTCACAAAGCCCACAAATAAAGGCCACATGCCAGTAACACCCATCCATAATTAAAATTCATTAATTCCAATTAATCACAAGTATAATGAATTTTAAGGTGTTACAAAATTAAACAAATCAATATATGGATTAAAGTAATCTTCTAAATAATGGTATCTCAAATTTTACAATGTAATTGTCTAAATGGGATTTATCTCAAATAGATTGGACAATTGTATATATGTCATGAAAGTGGGAGCAATTTTATAATAATGTCCTTATATGTAGATGATATTTTACTTACCACAAATGACATAAAATTGTTGAACAGAGTGAAAATTGAGCTTAATGAGAAATTTGAGATGAAGGACATGAGCGAAGCATCTTATGTCCTTAGAATACAAATCCTTAGATATCGAAAGTCTAGAATATTGAGTATAAACTAGGAAAAGTATTTACACTTAGTATTAAAAAGGTTTTGAATGCAAAATTGTGCCTTTGCACCTACACCATATGTGTATGGAAAAAGCTTGAGTAAAAGTCAATGTCCTGAAAAGGAATAGTAACCTCTGAAAATGCCATATGTACAAGTAGTTAGAAGTTTAATGTATGCTATGTTGTATACTAGACCAAACTTGTCATATTCAACGAGTTCAGTTAGTAGATATCAAAATAATCCTTGACCAACACATTAGGAAGTTGTTAATAAGATTATGAAGTATATCAAGGACACATTGCAACATAAACTAATATATCAAGCAGAAATGTTGAAAGTATTAAGTTATTCAGATATAGACTTTAGAGGTGATAAAGATGATGAAAAGTCTACATTCGGACACTTGTTCATCTTTAGTGGTAGTATTATCTCATGGAGAACTAAGAAGCAAGGTTGTTTTCCTAGATATACATAGAAAGCAAAATACATTGCAAGCAGTACAGCCATTACACATGCGGTTTGAATTAAGAATTTTTGAATAACTTAGACCTTAATCTGATAGATGGACTAGTCAGAAAGTTTTGTAATAATCAAGCAGCAATTAGTCTCATTAATAGTGGTGCTAATAGTTCAAGAGGAAAGCACATTAAGATACAATATTACTATATTCATGATATTATACAGAAAAAGAAAATAGAGGGGAGTAATATTCCCACCTCGAACATATTTGCTGACTCTATGACAAAAGAGATTCCAGTAGAGAAATTTGTCAAGCATGTAGGCTTGATGGAATTAAGAAATATTTCCATGAAAATGGAAATGGAATACATTCTTGTGAATAATGGGAATGGAAATTGAAAAAAACTCATACATTTCATGAATAATGAGAGTATGTAGGAATTTATTACTTGGTCTTTATGATTAAGTGGGAGATGTTAGGAAGTAGTCAATGAAGACCATGTTAACATAGGAAGTGAAAAGATATTTCTCCCTAAAGATTCAGAAGCAATTACGTGTGGAGGTTTATGGGAGATTTTTTGTCTCCTCTATAAATAGGAGTTCTCTCCTATTTGGCAAGATCTTTTGATAATCCTGGAATATCCCATAACCTAGAGTCCTCCACAACAAACTCAAACACAATGCAATCTACATTATCAAATAAATGGACCTAGGTTTGAACTCAATGTGACCAACAAATTCATTTAGTAAGTGTACATAAATACATAATAGTTAAGAAGTTTTAGTAGAGATGTAATTCAGAGGAGACCACCTAGGCCCAAGGCTAGGCACATAGTGGAGGACCTTGAGCCAAGCATAGCCTTAGGTGCCATGTCTTTTTTCGAACACCAGATAACTAAGTTGTGTGGCACTAAGTTGGTCTACACACCTAACCTCAATTCAACCTCGTTATAGCAACTCATCCACTCAAGAACCTCACATGTACAAGTAAACAAGCATAAACACTTGCACACTCACTCACATACAAAACAATTACAATGGGAGAGGAAGCACCCCTTATTTTCTATTTCACTTATAGAAATACCTTGCACACAAGGTCAAGAAACAAGGCACAACACACACTCACTCATTATTGTTCTTCTTTCGCATTTACATGTGCTTATATACACTAATACACATGTGTGCACACACACTCACAATTACAATACATAATTGTTTACAATCAATACTAGCTTGTTACACACAATAAGGCCCCTTTAATGTGACTTGACCATAATGATTGCCTTTGACTTGTGCACACTAATGTGCAGTTAAGCTCCACTCAGGCACACTTTAAGTGCATTGAAGCTCCATCACTTGCATGCAGTAATGCACATTGAAGCTCCATCACTCGCATGCCATCAAGCCTCTTGATTCTGGGCTTTAACTCCACTTAAAGCTTGTGTACACTCAACTTCATTAATGCACTTAACTATAATGGCATTGTTGACCTATGCAAATATCTAGATGGCACCATTGTCTCGCAACGTCCAACCATGTTTGTGCGCTACTTGAATGCTTGGTTTGCCCATGCATGACTTGCTGCCATCATTGCAAGTGTGCGGCCCACACAAGCAATGCTAGCATATGACCTACCTGGTCAAATGCCCACACATAGCATACCTTGCTTAGTTGCTTGCACATGACCCACCTTGTCTCTCTCTTGTGCATTTACTTGGTTGCTCTGGTTGTTTGATAATTTTGCACTAGTCTCCTACATAGTGTCCCATGTCACAATTCCACGCCTGTGTCCTGTGTGAAATTTCTGCACTTGTCTCCCGATACGTGCTTCCCTTCGGACCTTCATCACTCATTACACGTTGCTCTGTGTCTCGGCTCTCCTTTCATGCCCAAGCCTGAGGTTCAATCCATGCACGCACCTTATCGTGTGAACCTCATTCTTGGCTCGACGTGAGGGATGTGACAATCCTTCCCCACCTAATTCATCATCACTCTCGACAACATTGTCTTTAGGAACTTGACGATCTGGTCCTCAAATTACCATAACGTCGTGTCCTGCTTCCATGTGACTTATTGTGGTGGTTGCCCTTCCCATTGTACATGGTAGAATGTTGTGTCCTCGTGCCTATTGATGCTTTCAACGCGTCAATCCAGAATTGCCTTAGCCTTCTTGTCAAACATCATGCACACTCCTTGGGCATTGACACGAAGGTTGCATACTTTGAAAATTGATCCACTATCACCATGATGGAAGTCAATTTGTCAACCTTTGGAAATCCTATGATAAAATCCATAGATAAGCTTTCTCATGGACCCTTTGGTATTGGTAGTGGTTGGAGAAGTCTTGTCACCTTGCGCTTCTCCAATTTGTCAAGTTGGCACACAACACATGTTCTCAAATGGAACTCGATGTCTTGTTCCATAAGTGGCCAATAATATCCTACACGTAGTAACACAAGTGTGTGCTTGACCCCTGAGTGACTTGCCCATGTTGAGTTGTGCATCTCCTTCAGTAGAAGCTTATGTAGGCCACAAGACTTGGGTACATAAGGTCGCCTGCCTTTTGCATACAAATTCCTATCCTCGATCTAGAACCTCTTTGCAACACCTTCCTTCACTTGTTTTATGAGCCAAATAGTAGCATCATCTCGTGCTATCTCATCTCGAATACGCTCAAGAAAGTCTCCCGTAACAATGCTAAAGGCCATTACAATATGCTTGTAGGTGGTGCTTGCATCCTCCCCACGTCGCGTGACTCAGTGTAGCTGCAACCCGGTTGCTCTTGCTAGACTTGTACTGAAACTTGAAGTTGAACTCTTCGAGGTAATCTTGCCATTGCGCCTGATTGGGGGTCAACCTCTTTTGTCCCTGAAAATAAGAAGTGGCAACATTATCTGTGTACACCATGAAAGGTGCCCCGAACAAGTAGTGTCACCACACTATGAGGCAATGCACTACAACCATTATCTCCTTCTCATGCATGGAATAACACCTTTCCATGTCACTAAGCTTTTTAGTCTCGAAAGTAATAAATCTTCCTTGCCGCATCAACATACCATCGATGGCCTGATCCAATGCATCTGTCTATACATCGAACACAACTTTAAAATCGGGTAGCCTTGGATAGGCTACTCCACCACTGCCTTTTTAAGTGCCTCGAATGCCTCCTTGCATGGCCTCGTTCAATTCCACAATTGATCCTTCTTGAGCAAATCCATAAGTGGCACAACAAGCTTTGAGTATCCCTTTATACTGACGGTAGTAGTTGGCGAGGCCAAGAAACGAGTGAAATTCCGTAGCTTTCTTCCGTATCTCCTAGTCTGTGATAGCTACTATCTTCTTTGGGTCCATCTTAACCTCTCCTCATTCAAGGATGTGACCTAGGAAGTCAATTTCCTATTGTGCAAATGCACATTTTCGAGCTTGAGGTAGAGCTTATGCTCTCGAAACTTTAACAAGGCTTTTGTCAACTGACTAACATGGTTCTCTAAAGAGTTGCTATACACTACAATATCATCTAAATACACCACTACAAATACATTAATATACTCTAAGAAAACATTATTCATTAAATTACAAAATGTAGCTAGAGCATTAGTTAGGCCAAATGACATAACAAGGAACTCAAATGACCCATAGCACGTCAGACAAGCTGTCTTAGGTTGATATCTCTTGGCTATGCGCACTTGATAATAGCCAACCTCAAGTCCATCTTGGTGAAATAACACGCGTTCCCCAACCTGTCAAACAAATCTTAGACATTGGGTATAGGGTACTTGTTTTTTACCGTTTATTTAACATAGGGTAGTCTACGCACATGTGCAGTGTATTGTCCTTCTTCTTCTAGAAAAGCACAAGTGCACCATAAGGCGCCTTACTGGGTCTGAGGAGTCCTCCCTCTTCTTCAGCTCCTCCAAGTATGTCAATGGCATTCGATACAACGGTTGCGTTGGTGGCATCGAGTCGAGTATGAGCTCGATGCGGTTATCATCGCGTTGGGGTGGAATCTCCGACGACACCATATCCTTGTGCTTGACAGTAACAATGTAGTTTCTCTCGGACTTCACCTTGCCCTTTGATTTCTCCTTCTTAGGTGGCTTGGATTCCACTTTGACGCTTGAAGAATTCTTTAAATCAACAAGGACATCAGTTGCAATCAACACGAACTGTAAATCTTTAACACCTTGCCACCATAACTCCAGTTGTGCCTAACCTTGTAGCCCACTTAAGAAGCTATAAAGGTGGTCCTCCTCTGCCATATCAATGATCTCAAGCATCAACTGTAACACCCCGGTGCTACACAACAGTACGAGAACTACCCAAGCATAGTTAAAAGCAACTAAGCAGCAATATTAAATAAATAAGGCTAACTACCCAGACCTGTGTGCGGCAAACGTGGCTAGAATCAGATGCACCAGACTAGGACTGCTCCAACCACCCTAGCACCTGAAACAAGGGAACAAGAAAGCACACGCGTGAGTGACAGGAATGTCACCCAGTACGCGCCCCAAAACAACACTAAAAGCACAAAAACCTCGCCAGAAAGCATCATTTTCAAAAACCTTTATGTGCAATTCTCAAAACTCGTAAAGCAATGCTTTTCAAACCTTTTCTTTTCTTTCAAAATCTCATGCTTTTTCAAAGCC
>JAMKQA010018937.1:0-32448 GCA_024699735.1 Posidonia australis
TTAAATAATCTCCTTGTATGTAATTTGTCATTAATCTGTAAAAACCGATCTAAGTAATTAAAAAGTGTTAATTCTCTATTCACCCCCCCCCCCTCTAGAGGAGCTATCCGATCCTACACTTACATCCTACATTAGATAACATATGTCGTGCACTTCATATAAATTGATCTTCTTCGTCTTTTTACTTAAATTTCGTGATGAAGATAATCATCCTATAAGATATTCTGCATGTACAATCTAAATAGAAAATTCTGCACATTAATGTTCCTGCAAATGGCCTTTCTTTTTGTTTCTTTGCACAAGAAATCTTTGTTTTTATGCACATGCATACTAGAATATGCAATAGACATGTTCTTTATGTATTCATCACTTGCATATGGCTTGTCAAATTTATCTTCTCATATATGTTCTTTAGAATCTTGTATAAGCATTTCTGCCATGAACCCATGATTTAATTTGCTTTTGAATCAAATAAAAAGAAAGGTTTATGTTCATTTGCATCTCATCATATTTCAGTTTCCATCATTTGCATAACTGGCTTAATTAAAAAGAAAATCACTTATCTCTGAATTTGGACCAAATTCTGGATCAGACTGTAGTCTAATTCAGATTTTCTGGGGAGCACCATTCTGGCGCACCTAACTGGAGCACCAGAGCAGCGCACCAAACCAGAGCACCACTCTGGCGCACCAGACTGGTCAGAGAGCAGATCACCCTCTTTTGCATCCCTATCTGCATGTTTTCTCGAATGACTTTGAGTTTGATTCTTTTGGTGATGATTCTCTAATATTTCATGATTTTGCATGCATTATTTTAGCCTCATATGGTATTGTTTTCTAAGTTGTTTTACACTTTGTATCTTCAGCCCATGGCTAAGTTCTGGTAGGCTGATTGCCCTTTGCTCCAATATGGAGAATCTATGCATCAGCCTATGATCCAGGAGACATGGCTGAACTTTGTTGCATTCCTTTAGCATGAATAGGGTGTGATTTTGTGTGAGGCTATTAGCCCTTGAGCACAAGGTCCCTAAATCTTCTCGTACTTGCATATCTCTAGATTCATAAAATATGTTTTCCGAGTTTGCAAAGGATTTTGCATGACATAATTTTCTGGAATGCATTTATATGTGACATTGCACTGCATGGATCTCTATGTTTTCCTTGGCACATCTTTCTGGCCCCACTAGAGCACCTAGGTGGTGCACTAGACTGGAGCACCAGTCTGGCGCACCATATAGGCACACCTGCCAGTTTTCTGTTACACACAGCAGCTTTTCACAAGGTTTTTAGCATGTTTTCTGGTTTTGATTTGCTTCTGGATTCTTCTGGTTTTCTTCCCTGATATACCAGGAAGACCCAACTCTATTTTCAGACATTTTCATGCATGTTAGATCACATTTGGCATATAGTAAAGCAAGGATGAAAATCGCTTAAAGTACTTAGATCCTTGATCTTATTTATGCAATATTTTTGCATCAAGGTTTGACCCATTATATGAGCGATACTTCTGAACATTAGGACACACCCTGCACTCCATGCACTCTTATTTTAGCATAAGACACCACTCACCTAGCATAGCATGACATATCGCCTTCAGGCGTACAGAAAAGGTTGAAAAGCCGACATTTCATTTAAGTAAACGAGAAACCCATAAAAAGACTGATTTTTCGGGCACACGAGGGTGCCTAACACCTTCCTCGTGCGTAACAGGGATCCTTACCCATTTCTGGTTTATGACCTGCTTTTTCATTGGCTTATTTGCATGATTTTAATGTTTTAAGTGGTTTTCCTCGTCTTCCGTTTTAAAATAGACTAGGTGGCGACTCCTGCACTTTTATTTTATTGTTTTTGCTGTGACTTTGCCGACCCTCGCGCATTTGGCTTTTCGCGCCTAGCCTGAGGCTGTTGCCGGCATGATTACACTTCGCAACCATGCAGAAATGATGAACATGTAGAGAGGATGATTTATAGTTCATTCCATAGCTGGTGGTTGCATTGGATGATAATTCATTATTAACAGGAATCACATAATGTAGAAATTAACATGATACAGAGACATATGAACATACAAGAAGGAGCATCCAAATCATCATAAAAGGCCTGAAAAAGATTATTGCTATACAGATTACATTTCAGTTGGTTGCATGCTTTATTCAGAGCATTATCTAAAGTTTAAGTAAAGAGATAGGTAAAGGCCTTACCTTGCCTAAGATGTTTCCTCCTTGGATGGCTCTAGATAACCCTTTCTTGTTGCTTTGGATCAGTTAGGAGTGCTCTGAGATGCAAGAAAATCCTCTGGAAACGAGAGTAGGTTGCTGAGAGTAGGTGAATGGCTTAACCAAGAGATGGTAGGTAGCTCAGCCAAGAGAGAGGAGTTGCCAAGTGAGCAAAAAGGTTGCTAATGGATGGCTTTTTATAGAATCTCAACAAGGTAACTCTAATGGGATGCAAACAGCCTCGAAAACGAACAGCCTTGCGTAGATTCGCAAGGAATATCCACAGGCGAGGGTTACAAGCATAGAAGATGGAAAGTCAACAGTCAGCATCCTGAAAAGTGGTTGTGCGCCAGAAAGGTGCTCTATCTTGGTGCTCCAGCTGAGTGCGCCACTGTGGTGCTCCTGTTGGATGCTCCAATCTAATGCTCCACATTGGTGCTCTCCACTAGCTACCTGAATTGCTAATTGGGCCATGGGCTTGCTACAGGCTTGTGGTCGGTTTGTGCAATATGGTTTAAAAGTTAAGCTTGCCGCATCCAAAGCAACATCTTCAGAGTGTTTATCTATGAACCACCTCAAAATCGAGGTGTCTACATCATGCAGAGACTACATCGAGGTGAAAAGGGAACATACCTTTGGATACCTCAAAATCGGGGTGTCTACATCATGTAGAGACTACATGGAGGTGAAAAGGGAACATACCTTTGAATGTACTTTTTGGTGGCTCGAGGTGGCTTCTCCTTGGTGCTTTGGACACTACTAGGGATGCTCAAGGATGCATGGGAGAACTTGTTGCTAAGAGTGGGTGGACTGCCAAGAGAGAAGAAATGTTGTTTATGGATGGCCTTTTAAAGAGGATCAAGAGGTAACGCCTTGGGATACAAAAGTCCTCGAAACTCAACAGTTTTGCGTAGATTCGTGAGGAATATTCGCAAGTGAAGGTTACAAGCACAGAAGATAGAAAGCCAACCGCTAGCACCTTGAAAAGTGGTTGTGCGCCAAGTTGGTGCGCCATCTTGGTGTGCCAGCTTGGTGAGCCACAATGGTGCGCCAGCTTGGTGCTCCATTTTGGTGCTCCATGTTGGTGCTCTAATTTGGTGCTCCACATTGGTGCTCCACATTGGTACTCTCCACCTAGCTGCCTGAATTGTTAATCGGACTGTAGGTTTGTAATCGGTTTGTGCGATGATTTCGGGCTAATTAAAATGTCAAATAGGGTTCAAAAGTGGTTAAGCTTGCCGCACTCAAAGTAACATCTTCAGGAGAATTCACCTACGAGCCGCCTCAAAATCGGGATGTCTACACCCCCTTCTAAAGAAGCTACTTGATCCTATAGAATATACATTAGATTTCCAACTACCGAAGCATATGAAATCTTATGCAATTTCTTATGTTCAAAATCATTCTTAATGCACTATTTGAGATTAAACATGTCTTTCTTAACCACTAGCGTTTTTTCTGACTTACACACACTCATGTCATATCTTTTAAGGACTTTTTCTATATAGTTCATTTTTGATAATCCAAGAACACTTCGAAAACGATCTCAAAGTATTTAGATTCCTAATACAAAAGAAACTTCACTAAGATCTTTCATCTCTAAATTGTTTAAGAGAAATTTCTCGATCTTTTAAAGTAAGTCTATATTATTAGTGGCAAGAAGTATGTCATTAACGTACAGGAAAATATATTTACTTCCATTGCACTTATGGTATATACAGTCATTTACTATATTCATCTCAAAACCAAATAAAATGATAACTTGATGAAATTTGTGATATCATTAACGAGTTGCTTATTTTAAACTATAAATAGATTTCTTAAGTTTGCAAATTATTTTCTTTGACGATAATGATAACATGTGAAATTCAATAGGAAACTGACAATATGCTAAAATTTGGATGGAGTTCATTTTAATGAATTTGAAACAACATTCGCTATTTTTCTGCCTTTTCATCTAGTGTTGCTTTTAAATTTGAAAGAAGCCGATTGATTATTGAACATTAGGACACCCCAACAGATATGATGCTTAGTCCTGGAATTGAAATTGCCAGATTTTTGCTTTGAATAAACTCATGATCATCCTAAAAGAAATATCCAGGAAACCTTCTTCTTCTTCTTTTTGTTCATAGACAACTGGATGTTGCATGCACTAGGAAACAAGTTGTAGATTTGAGGTAGAGCCGACAAGTTCATCTACAGAACCACAGTAGAACAAATAAATGCTCAGAAAAATGATGAGCACATGTTACTTAGATCCAGTAGTAAAATCCAGATACAGTTCCATGGAGAACCGCATACAAACAATAAAGTCAACTTTTTCAAAAGTCTGTAATTGTTCTAACCTAGTAAAGCCTTATTGCATGCTTAAATCATGGAAACCATGCCAAATTTGTATTCTAGTTTTACTTGCAGTAGAAAAGTAAAAAGGACCCATTTTTTTAATAATTTGAAATCATTCTTTTGAAACTTCATGAATTATACTGTCTATGTGTTTAATAAGCTTTCCATATAAATGCACATGAATGAATGCAGTGGAACGTATGTTTCCAAATGTTTCCAATGACCTAATGATGGAAGAAAGAAAAGGCAGATATATGATATTTATATTTGATAAAACTTGCTGTTCTTTTTATGAAAATTGAATAAAAAAAAGGGAAGCCACAGCTTAAAACCATCATAAAGAAAGGGAAAAAAGAAGTCGTACTATTTAAAAGCTATCAACAACAAACTTCCATTAATTTCATGTGTTCCACCAGTTTTGCAATCTTTATTTAGATTTCCGTATAATATGAGTCTAGTTCAGTGAAAGTGTGAAAAAGAGTATCTGAAAGTTCAATGGAACTAACTGAAGTAGTCAGAAATAAAAAGAAATCCTTAGGATTACAGACCTAAAATGAAATTTTAAAAGAAAAATAAGCATCGAGTTTAACTTCAGTATAATTACTTATAATTTCACACTTTGCAATATAATTACTTATACTACTTTAACTTCCCTCTTGACGCATTCCCATCTTTTTGTCCTATCAAGACACCTCTTTTTTTAAAGACAACACATCAGTATTTATTTGTTATACACTGGAAACCTCAAAAAACCAACCATGTAATCTACCTATTAGCTGCTCAAATCGGATGACTTCCTAACCGAACAACCATGTAGTAGCCAGCCAGCGTCACAAGTCTCCCCAATGTCTGCAACACACAAGATCAAAAACACAACCCCTACCTACAAGTTGACCCTAATAAAACGACTACATTTTAACTACCCCTAGGGACTAGCAGGCATCTGGAAGACAAAAAAAATGCAATATTAACCATAACATTATTTGAATTATAGTTCTAAATCACATTCAAAAAACAGTAATTCAATATTAACCACAACAAACAAAAAAAAAACAATAGGAAAAGATATTAAACGAAATGTGTGTTAAAGACCAAACCGTGTGCGAGGAATCAGGCAAGAGGCGAAGGCTCGATGGTGAAGAGAGACGACACAAAGCTGGAGGGCACGAAGGAGGTAGCGCTTGACGGAAGAGTTGGGAGGAGGTGACGACTCAACAAAGGGGCAAATGCTATGGTGGGGGGAGATGATACAAGAGGTCGGATGTGGGGGAAGATTAGAGGTAGGGCTATAGAGGAGGAGCGTTGTGGAGATGTTCGACGAGTGAAAGTAAGAAAGAAAGGGACAAATGGACTCGCGGTTGAATATTTTAGATCTGAAATAACGAGAACTTATAACGAAGAAATGTGCTCACTATGTCCTCGTTAAATAAACAGTGAGGACTTTGCGAGAAGAAAACTTCGTTAAATACTTACTATATTATTGCGAGGTCATGTCCTCATTAAATCCTCACTATTTGTCATCGTTAAAATATTGCAAGAATATGTTCTCGCTAAGTCCTCGTAAAATTCTGATTTTCTAGTAGTATAAACTATAAATAGATTTCTTAAATTTGTAAATCATTTTCTTTGACGATAACAATAACATGTGAAAAGACAATGCCGAAAAAGAAGAAGACAGATACAATGAGAGAGGAGAAAGAGGAAAAGGAAGAGGAGATGATGGAAGAAGAAGAGAAAGTGTAAGAAGCGAAAGAAAAAAGAAAAAAAGATGAAGGTTTTAAATCTCAATCTTTGATTTGAATGTCTACAAGAAAACTCCCTCTAGATATCAATATATGCATTCTCGTGAAAATATAACCACCCTTTCATTCTTTTCCACTGTTTGTCACAAGGCTGTATCCAAAGAGGGCCAACTTCATCCGTGTCTCCGCATCACCCATGGAGGTGGTTTTGACTTTTGACCGATCAAAGCCATGAAGGGCCACCAGGAACAAATGGATTGGACACGTGACAAGTAGAACAAGATACACCAACCAAGGGCAGATTGCAGACGCCATTGTGAAGGGAATCCATGGAAGTCAATGCCATCAGATCCTGGTGTTGCGCATGCTGGGATTCTCTGAGAATACTATTTCCTGCGAGAATACTATTTCCCACGTATTGCCCTTTCAGACAACCATGGGGGAGGGAGGGGTATCTGGCAAATCAAAAAGTCAACTCCTACTAATCTTCAGGATCTTTCTTTTTTTTTTTTGATATTTATTTGCCTCTATAAAGAGCTGGCGGAGGGTGTGGATGGTACCACAAGCACCAGTAGTCCGGTACTCTTCACTGTACAAACAGTCGATTGCACCATTCTGTTGCTCCCAATCGTTACCAGCAGCATGGAGGAGCAGCGAAAGGTGGAGTCTGAGGTCGAACCGAGGCCTCAAACTCATAGGGTGTTCAAGCTTTCCGTGGATTCGGATAACAAAGCCAAGGAGCTCAGTATACCGTCCTTCGCTGCACCACACATGAGAGCCTTCCATCTCTCCTGGTTCTCCTTCTTCGCCTGCTTCGTCTCCACCTTCGCTGCGGCACCGCTCCTCCCTCTGATCCGTGACAACCTGAGTCTCACGGCTACCGACATCGGCAACGCCGGTATCGCTTCCGTCTCCGGTGCAATTTTCGCCAGGGTGTGCATGGGCACGGCCTGCGACCTCGTCGGCCCGCGGCTGGCCTCGTCGGCGCTCATCATCCTCACCAGCCCCGCGGTGTTCTTCACCGCCATCATATCCTCCCCTGCCGGCTTCCTGACCGCCCGTTTCTTGACAGGCTTCTCCCTGGCCAGCTTCGTCTCCACGCAGTTCTGGATGAGCTCCATGTTCTCGTCCACCGTGGTGGGAGTTGCCAATGGCCTCGCCGGCGGCTGGGGCAACCTGGGGGGTGGAGTCACCCAGCTCCTCATGCCTCTCGTGTTCGACCTCATCAGGATCATAGGAAGCAGTAAGTTCACGGCCTGGCGTGTCGCTTTCTTCATCCCTGGGATACTGCAGGCCGGCAGCGGACTGGCGGTCCTCATCTTGGGCGAGGATTTGCCCGATGGGAACTATAAGAAGCTGCAGGAGGCGGGAGACAAGCACAAGGACAAATTTGACAGGGTGCTCCACCATGGCCTCAAGAACTACCGGGGCTGGATACTGTCGTTGACGTACGGGTACTGTTTCGGAGTGGAGCTGACGATCAACAACATCATCGCCGCGTACTTCTTCGACAGGTTCAGTCTGAATCTTCGAATGGCGGGCACCATCGCAGCAACTTTTGGATTGATCAACATCGTGTCGAGGCCCGCAGGAGGGTACTTCTCGGATTTGATATCGAAGTGGTTGGGGATGAGGGGAAGGCTATGGGCCCTGTGGATTGCGCAGACAGCGAGTGGTCTACTCTGCATCTTGCTTGGAAAGGTAGGAACCCTCAGTTCCTCCATTGCTGTCATGTTGATCTTCTCATCCTTCGTCCAGGCTGCTGAAGGGCTCACGTTTGGCGTAGTTCCGTTTGTCTCCAGGAGGTAATCCATCCTTCCTATCTCCATTCTGTTCCTGTGCTATAGTGGATATATGAAGGATGACGTTATAATAGTTCTACATAATTATAACGAAGCTATAGTTTTACAAAATTATAATTCATGCTTCACTAGAAATCCCCAAACGATGTCACGCTTTCAAACAACTCCTAGAAGGGCGCAATTGATCAATTAGTATTATGTATGTACAGACAATAAGCAAGCAACAAGCAGACAAGAAGCATATCATGCATTTTCTCAACCCATAGCACCCAAGGAGCTAGACGACCATATATCTTGTTGACATGGTTTCTTGTTGGCACGATATATATGCAGGGCCCTGGGGCTAATTTCAGGAATGACAGGAGCTGGTGGAAATGTCGGGGCAGTGATAACTCAACTGCTATTCTTCAAAGGAAGCACATATGCCAAGGAAGTCGGTATCGTGTACATGGGCATTATGATCGTCTGCTGCACCCTCCCAATCTGTCTGATACATTTCCCCCAGTGGGGTGGTATGTTCTGCGGACCATCGAAGAATGCCACGGAAGAAAGTTACTACCTGTCTGAATGGACAGTACATGAGAAAGAGAATGGTTGCCACCTCGCGAGTGCGAAATTCGCGGATAATTGCAAGGGCGAAAGAGGCAGAAGAAGGTACCCTGAATCCACTGTTCCAGTAGATCAAACTCCATCAAATGTCTGAGAGGAAATCCGAAACCGGTCACTTGTGTTATGCATGATATAAATACATAATTCCGCTGTTTGCCGTTTTGATTTCCGTAGGAAGACGAGATGAAGAGAACAAATTGTGTAGATGTCTTCCATTGGACCCTGTATGAGAGTAGAAAGTCTACAGAGTTTGGCTTAACGCAATATAAATTTATCCTTCACAACAGCATTTGATGTGATTTATCCTTCCTGAGCTACAGTTTTCTGGCTCAATATTCAACGAACAAAATTGACGTATGAATTTCTTGCTAACTAAACCTGTTTTCTTATCTTGCTACGACAACAAACCTGCATAGCTTCAAAGAGCGAATCAGACAATCAATGATACCAGGATATCTATGCATCCTTTACCACTCAGAAACATATCGACAATAAAAGAGAAACGAAAAGTAACGGAAAAAGAGGAAATTTCACGGGAAAAGGAAAAAGATGATTGTAATTCTGATGCATGGATTCACTTTTGGGAGGGGAAGCTCATTTCCCTCTATGAAATGCAGACTCCTTATGTAAAAGAAGGCTTACATCTCTAGGAACAACTGTTCTCACATTTCAATCACAACAATTACTAGACCAGTACGCAAAGCTACAAACAGTTCATTCTTGCAATTACAATACCAAGTCAATAATCAAAGCCAGAAGCTTTAGGTACATTAATTTCAGCAGAAGAAGAAGAAGAAGAAACCTGATTCCACCCTAGCGAAATAAACATAAAATCAATACCAGAAACTATTGCAACTAAAAGGAGAAAACTATAAAGTTTCAAAGAATGGCAATTCCAGAAATCTCCCATAGAATCTATAGAAGTGAAAGCCAGATTGGGATCGATATTACATGAAGGAGAAAAGCCCTAGGTCTCGCTGGTCTGAGATTCTGCCTCGTCATGAAAAGACGAAGAGAAGCGCAAAATGGGGAAAAGCAACGGCAGAATGTTACAGGTATCATCAGGCTGATGGTTTATAGACCAGTTGTTGGATCATCTGGGACCCAACAATTACCTCCATTTCGATGAGAGTAGATTGTGATTGAATTTGCTTGTAACCAAATGCCAGACGTTGTTCCAATCTCTGAGTATATTTGGAACACTGGACTCATTGGAACTCATACTCATAGTCTAAGGAGTTAGTTCTATGATAGATTTCGTTGTCAAATATAGGAACATTCGAACATCACTATTCTCAGTGTATCTTAAAAATATCACTTTTGTTTTATGAGTTCCTAGCTTATTAATATTTATGTTTGGTAGTTTAACATAGTCTAAGTACCTTCACACTTTAATAGATTGGAGAAGAGGTTAGATCTTGAGTAAGAGTTCATGTGGTGTTATCTTTATATTAAAGAAAGATACTATATACAGAATATAGCTTTCTAAAAGAATTACTTCTATCCTAGTAGTAGTTTGGTATCTACACTGTCGGTAACATAGAATCGACCATCTTAGTGAATGTCTTATTTTTCCTTTTTGCTACTTCAATCTGCAAACAATATGGAGCGGTGATTTCATTCTCGATCCCATATTCTATGTAGAATGCTGCAAACTCCTTGAATCAGTATTCCCTTGTTCTGTCACTTCTCAGTCTTTTTGGGTTCCTCCGTGTTTGTCTTTCTGCTTAAATCTTGAAGTCTATAAACTTCTCAAATGTTTCATTTTTTGACTTTAGTAGATAAATAAAGTCACATCTCGAGTAGTCATCTATCAAAATAAGAAAATACTTAATTCTGTCTCTGTTAATGAAGCTTTTAAAATCACATGTGTTAGAATAGATCAATTCTAGAATTTTTATACTCCTATAAACTATCTTAAAGGACTTTCTAACGATTTTCATTCATGCACAAATTTTACATTTCTCATTTGTATTATCCTATATTTTGCAATAAGTTTGAAATTAGATATCTTTTCGATTTTCTTGCAATGCACATGTCCAAATCTATAGTGCATTAACAACGACAAGTTTATATATCCTTTTAGTTCCAAAAGCCTTGCCAAAATACACCTCATTGAATGAGCAGACTAGTTTGTCTCCTTTGACTTGCCACTTTAGTCCAAAATTATCAAGATAGTACTCAGTAATGAGATTTTTTGTTGTATTTATTACGTGCTTTACATCACTCAATATCAATGCTTTCCTAGAAGACAACTCCAGTACCACCTGGTTGATGTCAAAAATCTTTAATTACGTGTGGTTTGCCATCACCACCGTCTCGTTTCTTATCGCTAGCTAATAAGAAGAAAATCAAGCTCGATTATTGCAAACGTAGAGTATAGCATTAGAATTTAGCCACCAATCGAACTAGTTGTTCTTAGCATTTATGTGTTCAATCATCGCCATAATGCTATTCACGTCTTGCATCATGTAATCTCGTCCCCAATGGCTCGTTTTCCCACACTTGAAGTGCACATTAGCCTTCTTATTGAAATCTAGAACTTTGACTTTCAAGTTCTTGAGATTTGGTTTCCTTTTCTTCTAATACGATATAAGCATCTTATCTTTAACACCATAGTTTGGTCACTTATCCACCTTGAATTCGACCTAAGAAACAACATTAGTTATAACTACCTACTTGGCAATCACATCATGTTTTGCCCTTTGCTTTGCCTTACCTTCGATCTTAATGAATCGCAATAGATCGCCCACATTGATTTTTGTCTTCTTACAATAAATATCAGTGGTGAAGTAAATCCAACTCATTGGTAGTTTATTCAAGATGCACCCAACTAGATACCTCTTTGGAAGTTTCATCTTGTCTTTTGCCATCTTTTGATTGATCTATAATAAGTCATTGACTTGTGGAAGCATGGACATATCTTCATCGAACTTACAATCCTTGAATTTGTTGACGATATGAATTTTAACTATATTCTCATTATCGTTGTATTGTTTCTCCAACGAGTCTTAGATCTCCTTTTCAATCACTGTCTTAAAGTAGGAATCTGCAACCTTCGTCTCAAGGTTGTGAAGGATTAGACTCTTGCACAGAGAATTGGCCTTCGTCCATCTTTTTTTTTGCAACCTCTACATTGAACTGCTCTAAGCAATTGACCTTCGTTAATAATAGGACATAGATCAGTTAGAGCTTCATCCACACCCATCAACTCCAGTGTAAACAACACAATGCATCTCCATGTGTTGTAGTTAGATTCATCAAACTTCTCCAGTTTCACAAGATTTTGTTATAATATCCTCATATCATTATTATTATTCATAACCTAATCAATTAACCAATAACGCAATAACGCTTTAAGTTTGTTGTCATCGGGTACAAATTAATATGACTAATTCTAATGGAAATGCAAATAACATAATGTAGATACCCCGATTTTGCAGTCACTTTGCAGCAGACTCCTCTAGATGATGCTCCGGTTGCGACCATCAAAACCCTAGCCCACTTAAGCCCACACAAGCACATTCAGGTCCACACTAGTCCACAAAAACCTAATCAAAATTAAAACCAAACAAAACACATTT
This sequence comes from Posidonia australis, assembly GCA_024699735.1. Taxonomy (NCBI): domain Eukaryota; kingdom Viridiplantae; phylum Streptophyta; class Magnoliopsida; order Alismatales; family Posidoniaceae; genus Posidonia; species Posidonia australis. The sequence goes on from JAMKQA010018937.1 coordinate 12,296, forward strand.
AAAACACTTAAAATCCAATTAATCAAACAAGAACCTTAATTCAAGTCAAAATTAAATAAAATCCACTCAAAATCCTAATTAATTAAACAAAAAACCCTAATTAAAATCCAAAAACCCTAAATTAAAATTCAAAACCCTAATTAAACCATAAACCCTAATTAAAACACAAAAACAATAATTAAACTTAAAACCATAATTAATTAAATCCAAAACCCTAATTAAAACATAAACCCAAATTAAAATACAAAAACCCTAATTAAACTCAAAACATAATTAATTAAATCCAAAACCCTAATTAAAACACAAAAAACCCTAAATTAAATCCAAAAACCCTAAATTAAAATTCAAAAACCTAAAATTAAAACCCTAAAATAGTTAACACCCTAATTCAAAACTAATTAATTAAACCCTAAATCACAAAATCAAAAATCAAATTTAAATCACAAAACCCAATTAAAAACCTAAAAGCAAAACCCTAAAATCCATGAAAATTCCAAAACAAAAATAAAACAAAAACCTAAAATAATTAAAGCCCTAATTTAAAACCAGTTAATTAAACCTTAATCATAAATTTAATTAAAATCATAAAACATGAATAAAAGCCTAAACCTAAAACCCTAAAATCCATGAAAATTCCAAAACAAAAATAAAACAAAAACCTAAAATAATTAAAACCCTAATTTAAAACCAATTGATTAAACCTTAATCAAAAATTTAATTAAAATCATAAAGCATGAATAAAAGCCTAAACCTAAAACCATAAAATCCATGAAAATTCCAAAACAAAAATAAAACAAAAACCTAAAATAATTAAAACGCTAATTTAAAACCAATTAATTAAACCTTAATTAAAATCATAAAACATGAATAAAAGCCTAAACCTAAAACCCAAAATCCATTTAAAACCTTAAAAACAAAACCCTAAAACAAAATAAACAAATAAATAAAACCAAAAACCTAAAAAAACCCTAAGCCCAATTCGCAGCCCAATACACTCATAAACCAAAAAGCTTTATAAAGTCAAAAATATTTCCCGCGACGGATCCGACGACCCCCAATTTTCCCGGCGAGATCTCCGACGACGTCCCACGTACCTCGGAGCAAATCCCAAAGCCACGCGATCTCCGACCAGCCTCCTTCAGTTCACACTCGATCCAACAGTGTTCATCCGCTGGAGGGAGAAGGATCAACGGCTTTAGAGAGCCTCGCCGGCGTATAAAGCCTCAGGCCCCAACAGTTCTGGGGATCAACGGCCATCTACTTCGAGCCTTCTCCCAGCGCACTTCACTCCATAGAAGAGACCCTAGCAATCCCCTCATTCATAGCCCTTTTCTCATCCTTTTTTCGCAATCCAGAAGCACCGAGCCGTTGTAGCAAGAGCAACCACTGGAGCACCACCGCCGTCGAGCACCCCGGGGAGACAACGCTGCTCACCAAGTATGCCCTTTCCCTTTCTTTTTCGATCCAGAGCATGCCCCATAGTGTAATGCCCTAGTTCCTAAGGTTGCGCTCGATGGGGATGTGCCCCCTAAGCGCCGTCGACTCCCTCCGGCGATGGGTTCTCCGTCGCCGGTGAGGCTTCAGGCCTCTTGACTTTAGGTGAGCCTCCGTGAGCCTCTCCTTGCTCCTCCTGTTCCCCTTGGTCCCCCGTCTCTCAGAGGAGCCTCCCTGACCTCGCTGTCGTTGCCGTCGTCGTCGACCGCCGCTGCTGAAGCCACTAAATGGGCAAAGCACAGTAGCCGTACCCCGACTAAACCAAGGCCCCTTGGAAGCCCCCCCATGTGGACCACCAAGCGTCCCATGATCGCCGCTCGAGCGCTCCAACCGCTGCAACGCCATTCCCACCATCGTCATGATCGCCGCCGGAGTCCGTGAAGGGGGGAACACCTCAGGCCGTTCCAGCCATGCCTGAGTCTCCCCATAGCTCCGCCCTACAGCCCCGGAGCTTCTCCGACCTCCTTTGCATGGAGCCACTGCCTCCGGATGCGCCTCCGTGGACGTCCCCGTCGTCGAAGAAGAATGTCGACGAGGGGGATTAATAGGACACTCCAAGCATTGGGAGCTTGATTGCCGCCGTTGCATCCCTTCCCCATCTAGCTTCTCCGATCAGTAGCCGAAGAGGCTCAGATGAGCCTCCCAGGCTGTCGCTGTCGACGATCTCCAAATCATTGATGGTGACTGTTAATTTTTTTAGTTTATTTTAAAATCCTTTAACTTATTTAATTATTATATTTAAGTCCTTTTTCAATACTTCTAGGTCAAAATATTTTTTTAGTCCCTGTAGTTTTAAAAAAACGTCAATTCTTTTATTATTTCTATAAGTTTTACATATGACCCCCTTGCATATTTTCTTTTTTTAATTCCTAATACATTCATGCATGTTTTTATCACATCTAGGTCCCTGGAACCATGATTTCTTTCCACTTAAGTCTTGAACATTTGCATTTAGCCCCTGAGATCTTTTAAAATGAGTTTTCCCTGTGAAGTTTACATTCTGAACCTCTCAAGGTTTTTAAAATCACACTGATCACCATTAAAATTGAATTTTTATCACATTTGTGTCCTAAACTTTTGCAATAAGCCCTAGAATTTAAAAAAAAATGAGTTTCTTCTTAGAAATTTTGCATATTAACCCTGAGAGATTGCATAATTACACTGATCATTATACAAGCCCAATTTTTATCACATTCAGGTCCTAAAATTTTACATATAAGTCCCTGAGTTCTTAATAAACAATCCCTAAGCACAGAAAATTTGCATATAGACCCTTAGGTTAACTTTAAATCCATCATTTAGGGTTTTAAACGTTTTATTACATATTTTTAATGATTTTCACTTATTGCATTTCAATTTTTGCATTTAATCATAGATTCCATTTAGAAATCATGTTTTCATTGTGAATTGTCCTTTAGCTTCACATTTTGATCCCATTTGCACTTATGTGAATTTTGTACTTTAGATCATAAGTTTTCAAGAAATTACCCAAGTACAATTTTCACACATCTCAGTGCCACATTCACATTTGATCCATTATCTGCATGTTAGAATAGAAGTCATGAATACATTTTTGATCCAAATTCTCATCTTTTTTTGAATTTTTCATTTCAGTCCTCATATTTGTCCTTTACTGTATTTACATCATTTCATAGTTTTTAAGACTTTATTCTTCTCACATTTTTCTCACAAATAACATCTTCTGAACATCTGACACACATTTTGACATGACTTAGATCATGCATCATCCCCATGCAAGCATTTATCACAGTTGACCATGAAAATGACCAAATTGCCCTTATACCTCTGACTCATGCACATGCATTTTAATTTTCACACTTAGCCTTGCATAATCCTTGTCCAAGTCATCCCTTAGCATCTTCTACACATTAGGGCACTTATTATCCATTTCATATAGTTTTCATCACATTTGCGCATCAGTCACTCCTTTTTAAGTGAGATTGCATCTCGTGTGTTTCTTTCTTGGATTTTTCTCTACTTTATTTTCGAAGTCCCTCGCCCTACATTCGATTTGATTCTCTTTAATCTTATGTTTCGGATTTTTTGATTTGATTTGGATTTCATCACACGAGAGCGTACACTAACTGACCGAAAGGCCCACATTGGCCCATTTACAGATTATTTCTTCCTTTTGATTTTCACAATTTTTTCCAAAATTCTGAGGACTTGGGTCGACCCCTACTTTTTACCTTTTTGATATCAGTATGGTTTTCCGAGGCGTTCCTTTCAAAAACCTCGTCATTTCATGTAGTTTTCCGTGATTTCATCATTTCATGTGGATTTCCTTGTAGTTTTCGCATATCATCTTGCACATCCATCCAGTTTTGTCTAGGCATTCATATTAGCGTGTTTAAAGTATGATCTAGGCTTAGCAAGCATTCATCCAACCTTTATGCAAGCGAATTAGACTAGAAAGACCGAGTTTCTCGGGCGTATGGGGGTGCCAAACACCTTCCCCACGCATAATAGGAATCCTTACCCATCCTCTGGTTAACAGACATCTGGCCTTCACATTTGCATCTCATGCATTCGATCTTTTATGGTTTTCCTCTTGTTTCCCTTAAAATATTAGGTGGTGACTCCTTTTCTTTTTCGTTTTATCCTATCTCGCGTCTTCTCCATCTTGACATGGCTGTGATCTCCTTCCTCTGACGCGACTCTGTGTCGGACCCTCGAATTGGCATGGTCACACATATAAAACATGATCTATATAGAAATAAATTTTCCAAAGAATATGAAGAAATCTTACTTGTGTATAATGAAAAAGCCTTAATGTAGATGACTATTTACGTGCTCTGTTGGAGTATTATCAAATACTGACGCTTAAAGCGTTATTTAACCCCTACAATGCAATGAGTTGTAGTCGAACCACTCGTAAGTATTAGTGAAGAAGAGTCACGATGCATGCACTCGTAATCAACTACAAAAGTACCATCACCAAAGAACAGAGCCAAACTTCGACCTTCTTGGAATACATGATCAACCTCCTTCTCATCCCCAGAGAAGTCGTACAATCAGCTCTTTCTCATCCTCGTAAAAGATGCATATTTATGTTGTTACACACACGAAATTTTTCATGAAGATCACTATCTCACTAATATGAGATCTCAAATGTGTAAAGATATGACATTATCCTTTCTTAAATCTAGGCGAGATAATGTAATTATCTTTCTTTTTAAATCTAAAAAGAATAAGTTTCATGATTAATATTGTATGAAGGAAGCAATTGTCGTGGTTAAACATTTTAAATTTGAATACAGAAGATAGATTTAAATTGTAGTGGATGTTTGCTCAAACACGATTTTTTTAGAAACGAATTAATGGATGTCAAAAAGGTTCCTATTTTTAAAACAAAGCAATGAACGTTTGGATCGGACGTCCGAAAGTTTCTGTATCATGGCTCTCTCTTTAGCAGACATTCATGCACGTCCATTGAATTTCTGATTTATTTTGAAGTATCTAGGAATAATTAATCTCCAACACTATATTCCTATTTCTTTATCTATGTAGTGTTCATGAGCTTGTCACAATTAGCTATATTTGTATTAATAATTTAATGTTCAAGGATTTTCTATTTTTGCAATTGTAAGTAAGTTGCATTACAGTAATAATCTAAAATATAATTTCATGATTTTTAAATAAACTCTATAAATATCATTAAAAAAGATTCATGCAATGTAGACACCAACTCCGCTAGAAAATACATAATGCGGTTGTTTGCTGTGCCCATTTCCATAGGAATATGAGATAACTAGGCTCATGTTTGGATGTGGGAATAAAAACAAATAAAGGTAGAATTGGAATAGTAATTTTGTTTGACAAGTTAAAAAGTAGAATAAAAGCGGAATAGTAATTCCTATTCTGATTTACTTATTTCAGAATAGTTATTCCGCAGGAAAGATGGAATAAAGTTATTCCACTAAATTATTCTCGTACATGTATGCATACGGTGTATTTATGTTTTGTCTAAAAATTAATACATATATAATATAATGTATATATATTTTAAACTAGATACATATCTCAATTATCAACTTGATTATTATTAATCTTCATATTTTCCATTTATTCCACTATTTATTCTAATACTTATTCTACGTTTCATCCAAACCAGAATATCTTCTTATACACACTTATTCACCTTTAAAAAAGAATCACTTCCAAATTGAATAGCAATACCATCAGAATACTAATACCACTTTTCACTTATTTCTATTTTTCTTATTCTACATCCAAAGAGAGATTAGGAGAATAAATCTTGTAGATGTCTCCCATTTGAACGTTGTACAAAAGGATTTGAGGGCTTGAGAGTTTGGTTCAACGTAATATAAATTTATCTTTCACAGTAAGCATTTGGTGTGACGTATAGATCCTTCCTGAGCTACAATTTTCTAATTCAATATTTAATGAACAAAATTCACATACATATGAAAAAAATCTTACTGACTACACCTGTTTTCTTAGTTTGCCAAAATAACAAACCTGCATAGCTCAAATTAAGGAGCGAATCAGTTGTGCAAGTTCAGGATGAATCAAACAATCACTAATACAATGATATCTATGCATCCTTTTCCATACAGAAACATATCGATGGCAAAAGAGAGATGAAAAGAAAAATGAAAAAGAGTAAACTTCACAGGAAAAGGAAAAAGAAGATCCCAGTGAAACTCATTGCCCTCCATTTCCTTTGCAATTGAAACTGAGCTCCCATGTTTCATTAATTTGTGCAAAAACAAAGGACCTGACAAGTCAAAGGGAAGGTTCATAATTGACCTCTCACCTCAAGGCCTTTTCATTAAGAAATCCTAATCATGCCCTTCACTCGTTTTACTTAAGTTTTATCTAAAATATAATACTCTAACAAGGACATAAGGAAAGCATTGTTGTTGTTGTTGTGGTTGTTGTATTTTTTATTTTATTTTGAAACTATAAGAGGTCAAAAAAGAAACAATGGTTCACTTAGGTGTGAAAAAAAGGCCTTTATCTCTTGGAAGAATAGTTCTCAAATTTAAATCACAAAACCCAATTGAAAACCTAAAAGCAAAACCCTAAAATCCATGAAAATTCCAAAACAAAAACCTAAAATAATTAAAACCCTAATTTAAAACCAATTAATTAAACCTTAATCATAAATTTAATTAAAATCATAAAACATGAATAAAAGCCTAAACCTAAAACCCTAAGTTCCATGAAAATTTCTAATCAAAAATAAAACAAAAACCTAAAATAATTAAAACCCTAATTTAAAACCAATTGAATAAACCTTAATCCTAAATTTAATTAAAATCATAAAGCATGAATAAAAGCCTAAACCTAAAACCATAAAATCCATGAAAATTCCAAAACAAAAACCTAAAATAATTAAAACCCTAATTTAAAACCAATTAATTAAACCTTAATTAAAATCATAAAACACGAATAAAAGCCTAAACCTAAAACCCAAAATCCATTTAAAAACAAAACCCTAAAACAAAATAAATAAATAAATAAAACCAAAAAACCTAAAAAAAAACCCTAAGCCCAATTCTCAGCCCAATACACTCATAAACCAGAAAACTTTATAAAGTCAAAAATAATTCCAGCGACGGATCCGGTGACGCCCGATTTTTCCGACGAGATCTTCGACGACGTCCCGGGAACCTCGGAGCGAATCCTAAAGCCCCGCGATCTTCGGCCAGCCTCCTCCAGTTCACGCTCGATCCAACGGCGTTCATCCGCTGGAGGGAGAAGGATTAACGGCTTTGGAAAGCCTCGCCAGCGTATAAAGCCTCAGGCCGCCAACAGTTTCGGGGATCGACGGCCATCTGCTTCCAGCCTTTTCCCAACGCGCTTCAGTCCACAGAAGAGACCCTAGCAATCCCCTCATCCACAGCCACCTTCTCATCCCTTTTTCGCAATCCAAAAGCACCGAGCCGTCGCAGTAAGAGGAACCACCGAAGCGCCACCGCCATCGGGCACCCTGGGGAGACAGCGTTGCTCACCAGGTTTGCCCTTTCCCTTTATTTTTCGATCCAGGGCATGCCCCATAGGGTAATCCCCTAGTTCCTAAGGTTGCGCTCGATGGGGATGTGCCCCCTATGCGCCGTCGACTCCCTCCGACGATGGGTTCTCCGTCGCCAGTGAGGCTTCAGGCCTCTTGACTTCAGGCGAGACTCCGTGAGCCTCTCCTTGCTCCTCCTCTTCCCCTTGGTCCCCCTTCTCTCAAAGGAGCCTCCCTGACCTCCACATCGCTCGCTGTCGTTGCCGTCGTCGTCGACCACCGCTGCTGAAGCCACTGAGTGGGCAAAGCATAATAGTCGTGCCTTGACTGAATCTAGGCCCCCTGGAAGCCCCCCCCATGGACCACCAAGCGTCCCACGACCGCCGCTCGAGCACTCCTGCCGCTGCAACGCCGTTCCCACCACCGTCATGATCGCCGCCGGAGTCCGTGAAGGGGGGAGCACCCCAGGTTGTTCCAGCCATGCCCGAGTATCCCCACAGCTCTGCCTTGCAGCCTCGGAGCTCCTTCAACCTCCATCGAGTCGAGCCACTGCCTCCGGATGCGCCTCCATGGTAGTCCCCGTCCCCGTCCCCGTCCCCATAGCACCCTGAAAAGTAGCTGTGCGCCAGCTTGGTGCGCCACAATGGTGCGCCAGCTTGGTGCTCCATTTTGGTGCTCCACCTTGGTGCTCTACGTTGGTGCTCTAATTTGGTGCTCCATATTGGTGCGCTCCACCTAGCTACCTGAATTGTTAATCAGACTGTAGGCTTGTAGTCGGTTTGTGCGATGATCTCGGGCTAATTAAAATGTCAAATAGGTTTCAAAAGTGGTTAAGCTTGCCGCACCCAAAGCAACATCTTTAGGTGAATTCACCTACGAGTCGCCTTGAAATCGGGGTGTCTATAGGGGGTTCAATAAAGAAGATAGGTATTTAAAATTTACTTTCTGTTTGATCACAATTTGATAAATAACATACACTACTATATCAAATTTAGAAAGCTAAGTTAAAAAAACATAGAAAGGAAGAGAGACAATGAAGGACACAAATGATTTATACTAGTTCAATTAACCCCAGCCTAGTTTATTCCTCGAGATTTCCTCGAGAGTTCTCTTAAATTTATCAAATACTTACATGACGATGAATGCCTTATCAATCCCCACAATCCGCGGATCCTTCTCTCTACCGAAGAAGAATTACATCTTTGAAGCTTTTATACATGAACTCTTACAACTCCAAGTATACTAATCTCCCAATTAGCTAATCTAAAATGAATATGTGGAAATGTGGCTCACAGGCTACTTTCTTGGCATTCAGGAGATGAACTTGAAACTCAACTCAAATAGGATTTGGGCACTTCAGCTAGAATACAATCAAATTATGAGAATGGACTTAACAACAAGCTTCTATGTCTGTCATGGACTAATTGGTGCTTTATTTATAGGCTTAAACCAAATTAAGTATGTGTTAATCACCTTAGTTTTTCTCTCTAACGGATACAAACGACTACTAGTTTGGCATACCGAAAATCACTAGTCCACCGAAACTCTTCAGCTACCTACAATGGTCGATTAATTCAGCATTCTGAATTACTTCAACGTCTCAAACGAGGTCTTGGTTGTAAACCTCCATTTGCTGTGGATTTCGGTATACCAACCCTATTCGGTAGATCGAGATCAACCTTGAACCTAAATTGATTTATCTAAAGTTCTACTTAGGTTCAAGTCAATCCTATGAGCACCTAATTTCGATATACCTGTACACACTCCGATTTTGCAGTCACATGGCAGTAGGCTCCTCTAGAAAGATGCTCTGGCTGCAACCACTAAACTTAAATCCTAATTCTACCAAAACCCTAAACCCACAACCCACTTAAGCCCACACAAGCCTACTCTGACCTAATCAAAATTAAAACCAAACAAAACACAATTAAAACATTTAAAATCGAAATTAATCAAATAAAACCCCAATTAAAACCAAAATTAAATAAAATTTACTTAAATCCACCTAAAATCCAAATTAATCAAGTGAAAATCTTAATTAATCAAATGAAAACCCTAATTAAAGTCAAAATTAAATAAAATCCATTTAAAATCCAAATTAATCAAGTGAAAACCCTAATTAAAATCCTAATCAAGTAAAACTTAATAAAATCCATTAAAAAAATTAAATCTAATTAAAAAGAAACCCTAATCCAAACAAAAATCAAGCAAAAATCAATGAAGTCAAAATCTAAGTCAAAACCCTAATAAAAACCAATTAAACCAAAATTTAAACTAAATCCCCAATTAAGTCAATTAAAAACCAATTAAATCTAAATTAAAACTCAAACACAAAACTTTAATCCACTTAAATTCAGAAAAACCCTAAAATAATGAAATACTAAAACCCTAATTTAAAATCAATTAATTAAGCCACAAAAACCCTACAATAATTAAAATCCTCAAAACCCTAAAATAATAAAATCCTAAAAAAAACCTAATTTAAAATCAATTAATTAAATCCTAAGAACCCTAAAATAATAAAACCCTAAAAACCCTAATCAATTAATTCAATCCTAAAGACCCTAAAATAATTAAAATTCTAAAAAAATATTAATTTAAAACCAATTAATTAAACCATAAATCACAAAATCAAAATTTTAATTAAAATCATAAACCTAAAACAAATAACCCCAAAATCCCTTAAAACCTAAAAAAAAAAAACCTAAAACCCAAAAGCCCACTCGTAGGCCCAATCAAGCCAATGCACCCCATTTATCCCTCAATCACAAACTTATGTAGAAAAAAAATAATTCCGATGACACCCACCGTCGATAGCCAGCCCGCGATCTCCGACGATCTCCCCCTAGTTTTCCTGTAGAATCCCTTCATCTCCGGCGTAGATCTCTTGACTCCCCTGATCTCCGGTCGTTGTCCACCAGCTCACGTGAGCATCAGATGGTGCCCAGCCACTGATGAGGAGGATCGACGGCTGAAGAAGGCTTCACCGGAGTTTAAAGCCTCTAGCCGCCAACAGTTCTACTTTTTCCTTCCAGCTCTCTGAAGCCCTCTCTCCAAGTCCTCTCTCCAAGTCCTCTCTTCTAACACTCGAAACCCCAGAGAGAAGCCCAGTAATGCCATATCCTTCAACGCCTTCCCCCTAAGCCTTTGGCCACCCAGAACCGTCGCAGCAAGAGTAGCTATCGGAGAAGTGCCGCCGTCGAGCTCTGCCGGGAAGGATAACAGCCGCTGCTCCGGTACTCCTTTCTCCACTCTTTTTAATCTCAAATTGCCCCCCTTTAGGTCTCGAGAGCACGCCAGCCCTCTGTGACCATGCAGGTGGAACCCTTGCACGGCTCTCCTCTTACCGAGTGCGTGGAAATACACGAGGAGACCCAATACGGTCACGGCGAAGATGGTGAATCCAGAGGAAAAGACTTGACCCGGTGTAACCATGCCGACGGGGTGGCCACAAATAGGTGGTATTTGTGCCAAAAGAAGCGGCAAAGCCACGACAAAAAGAAAAGGGGAAAAAATGCAAGAATGCAGGAGTCGCCACCTAGTCTATTATGGAAGACGAGGAAAACCATGAAGACATGAAAAATCATGCAAACAAATAAAAAGGGGCTGCGCAAGCCAGAAATGCGGGTAAGGATCCCTGTTACGTACGAGGAAGGTGTTAGGCACCCTCGTACGCCTAATAAATCGGTCTTCTAATGATTTCTATTTTGCTAATGAAATGTCGGCTTTTCAGCCTCTTGCTGTACGCCCGAAGGTGATATGCCATGCCATGTTAATGAGTGGTGTCTAAAGTATAGGTGCATGATGTGTAGGGGGTGTGTCCTAATGCTTAGTAATATCGCTCATGTGCCGGGCCAAGAGTTGATGCAAGAATATTGCATAATAAGATCAGGGATCTAAAATCTTGAGCGATTTATCATCCTTGCTTACTATATGCCTAAATGCAAGCTAAAATGCAGGAAAACTGCTGAAAACAGAGATATGCCTTCCTAATGCATCAAGGAAGAAAATCTGATGAAAACCCAGAAGCAAATCGGGTCGAGAAAAGCAAGCAAAAGACAGGAAAGATGTGTTGTGTGCTCCTGAAAACAGGCTATTGGGCCTGTTTGGTGCGCCAGACTGGTGCGTTAGTCTGGAGCGCCACCTATGTGCGTCTAGGTGGGCCAGTGATGTATGCAGAGGCAAAAACAGAAAAGCCAGGTAAAGCCAAACATCAGAGGATGCACTCAGGAAAAATATGCAGCAGAAACCATTCTGGAGAAACTTGGGAAACATGCCTTGAAAGAGTAAGAATATGTAATGCAATGCAATGATCTTGAGCTCAAGGACCTGAAGCCTCACACAAGATCTCATCTATCAGAACTAGATGCAGAAAGCAATGATTCAGCCAAGCCTCTGGATCATGGACTGATACACATGGTTCTCACTAGGGAGTAAGGTGCAATCAGTCTACCAGATTCAGCCTGGAACTGAATAATAAAGCAGAGAAAACCCATGGAAAACAATCTGATCGAAAGCTGAAATCATGCAGGTGGCATCTCGACAAACCAGAGAATCAGTCAGGAAGAAACAAGCTCAAAGCTCCGCGATAAAGCCGTGCAAGTATGATGCTAATGCAAGTGCACTGATCTCTGACCAATCTGGTGCGCCTGCTGAGTGCGCCAAACTGGTGCGCGGGTTTGGTGCGACAGGGATGTGCGCCCCAGGTATTCTGGATCAGACTGTGACCTGATCCAGAACCCACCCAGCAGAGATACGAGGGGGATCTATGCAAGTGCTAAAAGGATTATGCCATGATAAAAATTGGAAAACATGCTGCGAGTGCATAGGTCAAGAATCACCATGAAAACAAAGCATTTGAAGTCAAAGCAAGTTGGTGGGTTCATGCATGAAAACGTGTGAGATACTTAAAAACAAGCATGAACTGGATGAAACAAACCAAAACATGCACAAATGATGATCATACAGGTGCTCCTACGTGTAAGGGAATACATGGTGCATGACAAAATATTATATGCAAGGAAACAATTGCCCATGTAGATTACATGCTAGAAGTGGAAGCATGGATTAACATGGGGATTATTTGCATAGAAAAACAAGCATGATATCATAAAAACTTCATGATCATGGAACAAAACAGATCATTCGTAAAGTTTAAAGCATGCTTCATCAAGTTTTGTAATGGCATTAAGAAAATAAAAAGGAGGTAGAGTGCCTACCTCACGAGGTGTTCCTCCTTTGCGATATCAGAGATAAGAAAACCTTTGTTGCTTTGGAAGGCTTTATGATGCAAGGAGGTGCTCCAGAGAACGACAATAAGCCGCTAGACTGGTGGAGAAGCTTGTGCAAAGGTCGGGCTTTAGAGGAGAAAGTGGCTGGGTGCAGGGATTTCTACTCAGGATTCTCAGCTCTCAGGATTTTCGTCCCCCTTGAAAGTGGTGCCTATGGGGGTCCTTTTATAGGGAACTCTTAGGGGTGAGTTACGGGTATAATGAGAGCCTCGTAGACGAAGAGCCTGGAATATTCCACGGCACATTCGTTGCTGAAGGTAACAGCCAAGGAAGGTGGAAAGCCAGCAGCCGCAGCGTTGTGCGCTAGGGATGTGCGCTAGGTAGGTGCGCCACCTATGTGTGCTAGGGAAGTGCGCTAGGTTGGTGTGCTAGGTTGGTGTGCTAGTTAGGTGTGCCAGTTAGGTGTGCTAGTTTGGTGTGCTAGGTTGGTGTGCCAGGTTGGTGTGCTAGGTTGGTGTGCTCCCTTACTGGTCTGGTTTTCTAACTGGGCTGCGGGCTTGCTGTGGGCTCAGGGATTAGTCCAAGGGTCAGCCATATCCAAAGCAACAATAGGAGCCTTATCAATGAGTCACCTCAAAATCGGGGTGTCTACACCCGGAAACACCAAGGGAAGATAAAAAGGATAAGGAAAGGAGTCGCCACCTAGTCTTTTAATGGAAACACGAGGAAAACCAAAAACACAAGAAAACTGGAAAGCAAATAAGATATAGAATGTACGTGTGTACTCCGTGCCTAATGGACAATGCACAAATGAATGCGGGCAAGAGAAAGGATAAGGAATCTGGTTACGCATGGGGAAGGGGTTAGGCACCCCCATGCGCCTGAGAAAACTCGATCTTTCTAAGTTTCCCTATTGTCAATGGTCTATGGATGTATGCTTGCTTATTCAATATGCTCATGCTAACTGTGACATATACCATGCCAAATCCAAGAGAAAAAATGAAGAGAAAAAGTTAATCCGAGGGTCAAATGTAGGCACTAAGAATGCCGCTTTACTGTATGCCATTAGGCGATGAGGAAAATCGAGAAATTCTCGAAAAGCGTCTCGTAAATCATCGGAATTTCGAATAAATCCAAGAAAATCAAAAAGGTGAAAATAATCCTCATTTCGGGACCATGTCAATTTTATCAAGCCTTTTACTGTACGCCCTCGGGCGATGGAAAGCCAAAACAAATCCAAAGGCAAAAACTACGAGAAATCTGGGAAACGACGAGAAAAACAAAGCTCGAAAAGAATTGGAAAAGCGTGCGCAAAGCAAGGAAGGAAAGGCAAGAAAACTTGCTCAGAAAGATGTGAAAAAATGTGCAAAATGCATATGTGAGTAATAATGAAAATTCCAGGGGATTTTGTACAAAAAACCCAAATTCTGATGAAAACTAAAGTTTTGAAGCCCAAATCATTAAAAATACATAAGAAAACACATTTTATGTAATTATGAAGAAATCTGGGGCTAAATGTGCATCCCTAGTCAAAATGAAGCTTCTTAGGGGCCAAAATGCAATTTTACCACTAAAACATGCATTTAAAACAATCCAATGGAAATTCAGGGTAAAATGTAAGAAAAATGATTCAGAAAGGTTCCAGAAAGTTTCACAGGCAAAATAGTCATTTTACTAGCGAAAACAGGCATTCATAGTAAATTCCGTGAAGTACAGGGGCTAAAATGTAAATTGCCTAGTAGAACAAAGCATCCAAAAAAGTTTCAAAAGAAACCAGGGGCAAAAATGTAATTCATAGAGAAATAAAGCACTCAGAAGAATTTCAATAAAGTCTGAGGGTTAAAATGCAATTTACCTAGAGAAAATATACTTTAGAGAAGTTTTCAATAAAATCCAAGAGTTTAATTGCAAATAAACCAAAGAAATGTGCATTTTTGGAAAATTTGAGTAAAGTTTAAGGGTTAAAATGCAATTTACCCAAAGAAAACATGCTTTCATAAAAGTTTCAGGAGATTATAGGGGCTAAAGTGAAATTTAACTAGCAAAATAAACATTCTGGATGATTTCAAAAGAATACAGGGGCTTAAATACAATTTTCACAGAAAAATGTACGTCCAGAAAACCTTCTGGAAAGCTTAAGGTCTTTTATGCAAAACTGTTGAATTAAAATACATTAAAAGAAAACATGAGGGCTTTTGCTGAAGTTTAATGCTTGGAAAACATTATTTTAAATGTTCAGAGGGGAAAATGCAATATTTTCAATGAAAACTTTATTCGAATAATTTATGAAAAATGAATGGAGGACCTATTTGTAATAAAAGGACCTAAGTGTAATACAAAAAGGATCCAAATGCAAGGAAAACATAGTTTCAGATCTTTATTAAAATAAATGTTTTTCTTTTTTTTTAAATGAAAAAAGAAACGACAGTCGCCGGCGACGGAGCTCCACCGTTGTTCACCGCCGAAGGGGGGCATACAAAGCCTTCCCGTGGTCTGATCTGAGCTTAGACCCCGCGGGAAGCAAGAGGAAGGAGAGGGGAGAAAATCCATCGGAGTGGATCAAAGATCTATCGGTGGGAGCAGGCCTCCCACCTACCTCGCTGTCGAGGAGCTCCGGTGACGACGTCGGGGAAGAAGGAGCTTCTGGCAAGTTGCGACGCGGCGATCTAGCTGTCGTGGAGGCATCAGGGAGTGTCGAGGAGCTTCCTCACTTCTCCTGGAGCAGAATGAGGGAGGATGGAGCGGAGACATGCTCCGACAGTCGTCGACGGCGTCCTCTCCGACGAGCTTGGTCGCTGTGATGATTGACGGCTCATGGCGCGATTCCAAGAAATACGGAGTGTTCGAGGCATGTCACGGAGCATTTCTGGAAGCTCGGAGGGGCATGGAGCTGTGAGAGACGCGCGCTCCAACTCTAGAGCAGTCGTCTTCTCTAGCGACAGCGGGATCAACGTAACTCCGGCGATCTTCGTGCGGAGCTTTCTATAAGTGATGGAGCAGCACGCTAGGGAGCGAGAAAGCACCGGGGAGACTAGAGGAAGAGGGAGGGAGGCTCGGGGACCAGGGTCGTGCCCTGGATTGGTCCCCCCACCTACGTCGCCGACAAATGGCGACGGCGAGCTCTAAGAAGCAACTCCGACCAGAGAAAACCTTTGGATTGCTCGGAATTGTTCCAGAAAGAGAGAGGGGAACCTAGGGAGCTATGAACGCAGCTAGAATGGATCAGAAGGGGCGTACCTGGCCTGAATGAAGCTCTGCAACTCGCCTGAGTGCCTGGAATTCTCCTCCTCTCCTCTCCGCGATCCTCTTGTGACCATGCCCTCGGCCTGGGGGTCGATCCAGTGCGGGGGTCGCGCCAGAGGGGGAGGAGGCCACAGCCATGTCGAGATGGCGAGGATGCGTGATGGGATGGGAGGGAGATAAATGGAGTCGCCACCTGGTCTTTTAAGGGAAAGACGATGAAAACCACAAACAAATCACTAAAAGTGAATGAATGAGACGGAAACGTGAAGGCCAGATGTCTACTAACCAGAGGATGAGTAAGGAATCCTATTATGCACGGGGAAGGTGTTAGGCACCCCCGTACACCCGAGAAACTCGGTCTTTCTAATCTAATTCGCTTGCCTGAGGCTGAATGAGTATTTGTTATGCCTAGATTGTGTTCTAATCATGCTGATGTGAGTGCCAAGACAATACTAGATGGATGTGAAAGACGATGTGCAAAAATTGCAGAGAAATCCACATGAATTGACAAAATCGCAGAAAATCAGATGAAATGACGATGTTTTTGTAAAGAACGCCTTCGAAAACCATGTTGATGTCAAAAGGATAAAAAGTCGAGTCAACCCGTGTTCTTGGAATCATGGAAAATGTCGTGAAAATCAAGAAGGGGAAAAAATAATCCGTGATGGGGTCAAATGTCGGCCCTCAGGCCTATTAATGTACGCCCTCGGGCAATGAAATCCAAATCAAATCAGGAAAATATGAAAACATGGAATAAAGATAGTCAAATCGAATATCAAATAAAGGAACTTGAAAACAGATAGGAGAAAAAACCACAGAAGAATGCATGAAATGCAGACTTATCCAAAAAGGAGGGACTAAAGTGCAAATACAGCAAAACAATGCAAAAATGAATGGAAATGTAACTAAATGGGTAAAAGATTCTAAGGAATGTTGTAGACAAAGGTTATGCGTGACTTGGTGCAATAAACAGACACATGTGCATGAATTGATGGCACAGGGGCAATTTGGTCATTTCAGTGGTCAAAAGTGATAAATGTATGCATGGAGATAATGCATGGCCTAAGTAATGTCAAAATGTGTGCCAAATGTCTAGAAGATGTTATTTACAAAAATCATGGAGGAGAAAATCAACAAAATGATGTAAATACAATAAAGCACAAACATAAGGACCAAAATGCAAAATTCACAGAGAGGAATGAGAAACTGGATGAAAAACATGTTCACGACCCCTATTCTAACATGCAAATGATGGGTCCAATGTCAATGTGGCACACGGATGTAAAAGTTACACTTGGATAATTTCCTGAAAATTCAGGATCTGAAGTACAAAATTCACACATAACTGCAAATATGACTAAAATGTAAAGCTAACGATCAAATCTCAATGAAAACATTATTTTTATAAAATCTGTGATTAAATACAAAACATGAGATGAAATGTGTGAAAAATATTCCAAGATATGCAAGAAAACATTTAAAACCCTAAATAATGGATTTGAAATTAATCTAAGGGTCAAAATGTAAATTTTATGTTCAGGAATGATTTGATATGAATCCAGGGACTTTTATGCAAAATATCTGGACCAGAATGTGATAAAAATTGGGATTTTATGTTGGTTAGTGCAATTATGAAGTTTCCTGAGGTCTAGGATGCAAAATACACATGAAAAACTTATTTTTTGTAAGTTCTGAGGGCTTAATGCAAAAGACCAGGACCAAACTGTAAAGAAAATTCCATTTTAATAACAGTCAGTGTGATTTTTAAATATTTTAAGGCTCAGAATGAAAATTTCATAGAGAAAACTTGCTTTAAAAAGTTTTAGGGGCGAAATGCAAATGTCCAGGACCTAAATGTAAGGAAAACATGTTCCAAGGACCTAGATGTGATAAAAACATGCATTAATATGTTATGAATAAAAAAAATAAAACGTTCAAGGGGTCACATGCAAGATTCACATAGCAAATAAAAGAAATAGATGTATTTTAAAACTTCAGGGACTAAAATGCAAATGTTTGGACCCATATGCAATAAAAAAGGATCTAAATATAATAAAATAAGGGTCTAAAATTAATAAACCTAAACTAAAGGGGCCTGGCTTAAAAAGTGTTCTTTCGAAGATCGCCGGAGGATCGCAGGCGTCCTCCCTCTAGCGATCTCTCTGGCGAGCTTTCGGTGGCCATCCAGTGGTGGAAAGGGGCGCGCAAGGCTGGGGAAGCTTCGTGGAGGTGCGGCGGTCCTCTCCGAGCGGTTGGGCAAGGCTGGAGAGGCCTATGGCCTCCCCCCCCACCTCGTGCTCCGGCGAGGTTCTCTGAACGGCGACGGAGATGACGACGGAGCGGCTGGAGGTGTCTTAGAGGTTGGAACGGCGTGTCGGAGGCTGGGGAAGCATCATGGGGGCACGACAAGGCTGAGAGGAGTGTTGTTGATGCCTGAGGAGGTCTGGAGGGCTCCTCCCACCTCCGACTCCGGCGACGGGCTCGGCAGTGGTCGTTGAGGCGCGGCGGTGCTCTGGGCTGAGAAGGAGCGGCACGAAGGGCTTCGTGGTGACACGGGGATCCTTCCAGAGGAGGAGGACCGGTGTTGGAGCGTCGAGGGTACTCGGGTGTCTTCACGGCGGAGGGTTGTTGGCGGTAGCAGCAGCAACGGCGACGATCGACGCGGTGGTCTAGTGGCTCTCTCTGGAGCGGAGGGAGACCAAAGGCGGAGTAGAAGAAGCGGAAAAGAAGGAGAGGCCTGCTGGGGGCCTCGCCTGAGGTCAGGAGGCTCGGAGCCTCGCTGACTAGGTGAACCCATCTCTGGAGGGTGGGTCAACGTCGCGCGAGGAGCCTAGCTCCGCCGTGGCGCGTTCCAGAGGCCCTAGGGATTCTAAGAGGCATGCTCTGAAATGAAACAGAGGAAGAAGAGGAGTACCTGGATGGCAGTCTGGCTGTCTTCCGACGATACCTGACGACGGCGTTCTGGATCGACGGCTCTGGCTGCAGCGGTCTAGAGGGTTCTGGGGCTTAGAGAGGGGCCTGAGGAGATGGACTGGGTGTGGGAAATTGCTAAGGCTCATTCTGGGTGCGGGGAGTGGAGGAAGAGGGCTGGCAGGGGTCTCTCCGGCGATCTCAATTTTTTGGTTTTCTTCTCTCCGCTCTCTCCAGTTCAGTCTAGATCTCCTCCCTTTCCCTCCGTCTCCTTTTCTTTGGTGGTTTTCCCATGCTTTTAAGAGGGATGGAAGAAGAGGTGATCGTGGGTGATGGTGGTTGGGCAATCATGGGAAATGGAGGGGAACGGGAGGCCAGGTGGAGGGAGGAAGAAGAAGGCACTGTGCACTGTAGCATTATTTTCCCTATTTCCTAAGTTCCCAATTGATGTGAGAATGACATAATGTTGGCGTAAATGGGCTGATTTTTGTGGGCTTTTGGTTTTGTTTTTTTTGTTTTTGGTTTTTTTTGTTGTTGGTTTTTAGGATTTTGTTTTAGTACTTTGGTTTTGTTTTAAGTTTTTGATTTTGATTATTTGTTTTGGTGATTTTAATTGAATTTTGATTTTGTGATTTTGTAGTTTAATTGTTAGGGTTTTTAGGAGTTTGAATTTAATTATGAGATTTTAAGTTAGTTTCTTTAGGGATTAATTAAATGATTTAGGGTTTTTGGGTTTTAATCAATTTAGGTTTTTGTGACTTAATTAATTAGTTTTAAATTAGGATTTTCAAGATTTTAATTATTTTAGTAGTTTTTAGGTTTTTTGGATTTTAACTAGAGTTTTTAGTTTAAATTAAGGTTTTGGGTTTTAATTAAAGTTTTTTGAGTATTAATTGGAATTTTGGATTTTAATTTAGGTTTTTTTGGATTTTAGACATGGTTTTTAATTTAACTAGGGTTTTTTGGATTTTAATTAAAGTCTTGAGTTTGAATTAGGGTTTTAGAATATTGAGTTGAAATTTGTGCTTTTTTGGATTTTAATTAAAGTTTTGGGTTCAAATTAGGGTTTTTTAACTTAATTAAATGACTTTAGGGTTTTTTTAGGCTTTTTTGAGTTTAATTTAGGTTTTCCTTGAAATTAAATGGATTAAGGCGGTTTAAAAATGGATTTTATTTGGTTTTGACTTTAATTAGGGTTTTCACTTGATTAATTTGGATTTTAAATGTTTTTAAGTGGATTTTGCTTGATTTTGATTTTAATTAGGGTTTTCACT
>JAMKQA010018938.1:0-19205 GCA_024699735.1 Posidonia australis
GGAAAGCTTGTGCTTCAGCCCATAATCCAGAGGCTTGGTCGATCTCGCTTTCTTGCATTAATGTAACCTTGTGTGAGGCTATTTGCTCTTGAACACAGAGTTCACAAGCTCTTGCATTTGAATCATGTTTTAGAATCCAACACATTTGGTTTTGTTTTCCTGAGCTTTCACAGCTTCCCAGAGTGCACTTTTACGATATTTGATTTTCCTGAATGCATCTGTATGAGATTTAACAGTGCATATTTTCTCTGTTTTGAATTTGCAACATTCTGGACCACTAGGCGCACATAGGTGGCGCACCAGACTGATTCACCAGTCTGGCGCACCAAACCAGCACACTGCTCCGTTTTCAGCACATAGCATGCTTCCATATGTTTTTATCATGCTTCCTCGACTTGCTTTTCTCCTGGATTTTCCCTGGTTTTCCTCCTGGATTTACTAGGAAGGCACGCTTTGTTTTTACCGTTTTATGTGTTTTATTTGCATTTGCATATAGAAAGCTATGATGAGAAAATCACTCAAAATGATACAACTTTGATTTTGTTTATGCAATATCTTTGCATTATACACTTGACCCGAAAATAAAGAGTGATACTCCTGAGCACTAGGACACACCCCTGCACATCATGCACCCATTAGCATAAGGCATAAGTATGGCATGGCATATCGCCCTCGGGCGTATATAAAAGGCTGAAAAGCCAACATTTCATAAGCATTGAAGAAATCATAGAAGACCGATTATTCGGACGTGCGAAGGTGCCTAACACCTTCCTCGTACGTAACAGGGATCCTTACCTAGATTTCTGATTTTCGAAGACCTTTCTTTTTTATTGTTTTGTATGATTTTCATGTTTGTGGTTTTCCTCGTCTTCCATAATATACTAGGTGGCGACTCTTGCATTATGCATTTTATTTTATTTTTGTCGTGATTTTGTTGATTTTCGCATTATTTTGCGATTCTCGCCGGCATGGTTACACTATTTTAGCAATTATATAATGCTTTTGATTTCATGTATTTGTTTCAGCAAGCGTATATAATACTTTGCTGTTGGTTTCATTTTTTTTCAATGATTATGTTTGTTTAGATTTTACGTACTTTGTATTTTAGACTATCTTTATTTTGGCTCAATCTTTTTACAATTGTAATTATCTAGTGACAGGGGAAATGGAACAACAACATAGGCAATGTCGATAGCAAAGGAGACAAGTACGATGACAATGGAGGAGGAAGATAATGACAACAGTAGGGAGAGATGATGACAACAATGAAGGAGGATGACGATAAAGAAAGAGAAGGAAGACGATGATAATAGAGAGACATGATAACAATGATAGAGGAGGAAGATTGCGATGGAGAAAGACGAGGAAGAAGATGACAATGGCGATAGTAAGGGAGAGGTTGATTTGGATGACGGCATAGGAAGATGATGATGGTTGAAGAGAAGGACAACGATGATGATGATGTGTTGAAGAGGGATGTGAAGACTAAAGTGAGTAGTTAAATTCAATGTTATGAGAAAGAAGAATGGTATAATTGTTAAATAAAATTTGATGACATTATTAAGTATATCAAGGTATACCACTATTAGAAGTATGCTAGATTTTTTTTTTTTAAAAAATTGAATGTCTTTTTTACTCTAACAAGAATATTCAATTAAGTCTAGATTTTTTTCAAAATATTTGAAGACTAATTCTAGATAGCTGATCTGACAATTGGTAGTGCAGATTCTGGGAACCAATGTGGACTTTTTGTGATCTATATAAACTATGGATGTGGATTGTATAAACTGTCTAGATTGTACAAATCAAGACTGCTAAAGCAGTAATGAAAAGAAAAGAGGAAGAAGAGAGGAGATTGTAGAGGGAGAAGGAAAGAGAAGTAGTTCGTTTGGTAGACCAAAACGTAAGCCATTTTCCATCCATCATGAACTACGCTTTTCACTGCATAGTTTTATTTTGTAAAGAAACTCCCTATTATTATCTTGTAGATAAGTTCCTTATTAGTAGATATCATGTACATTAGGAATGCAAGAGGTTGAGTAATCTGAAGTTATAGTTATACCTCCGTGTGCCATGCAACTAGCAGAGCATGTTCCCTTAGCAGGTTGCAAAGCATTTGGAAGCTTTCTCAGCAGTACTCATAACCCATATGACAGTGTAGCACCATGATATATTGATATATATTCCAGCGTCTTTCTTGAATTTTTTAAACACTCCAATGGAAGTAGATGGCAGCAAGTCTTATAGTTGTATGCAAAGTTTTATTTCGTGAAGAAACTCCCTATGAATGTCCTTGCAATCAAATTTTCCAAGTATTTCTTGTAAAGTTTTATTTTGTTTATGCTTCTTATAATCTTATGCGTTTATGTCTCTTATAGTCTTATGTAGAGTTTTATTTTGTTTATGTCTCTTATAGTCTTATGTAGAGTTTTATTTTGTTTATGCCTCTTATGTAGAGTTTTGTTTGTTTATGTCTTGTTTGACTCTTTCATTTTGAGTCTTCTAATTAATGTCGAGTCATTTTATGTGTTTTCATTTTAACTTATTATATTTTCTAGATACAATGTCACACTAGAGGTAAAATGCTTGATCAATATGGATTTTCTATATATCTAACTACGGTAGAGAGTTATATATGTGCACAAGATTGGATAAGAAATGAACTTCGTGGTAAATTATAATTACGCTCGTTTTTATTTTTATAAATTCATTTACATAAATTCTTATAATTTGTATTGTCATTATATTTATAGGAGAAAATCTTATTGATGTACTCCTTAAAACAATAGTAGAAGATTTTGATGATGGAAACTTAAAATGAGTAATTCTTATTCTCTTTTAGTCTTCTTATTGAAATTTCTAATCTTTTCTTGTAAATTAATCTTTTCTATAGATTCATAAAAATATACTTATGATTTGTATAATCATGATTTTTTTTGTAAGTTGAATTATGGTATAATGTTGCTAATTATGGTTCATACTTGTTGCTGGCTTTTAGTTCATACTTGCTGCTAATATTGTTGGTATAATGCTTCTTGTTGTTGGTTGCATGTATAATGTTGCTTGCTACTAATTATGCTAGTGTAATGCGTGTATTATGTTTGAACAACAATAATTTGGTTTCATTGCTTCAACAAGCATATAATGCTTTTGATTTCATGTACTTTGTTTCAGCAAACATACATATATAATACTTTACTATTGGTTTTAGTTTTTGTTCAGTAATTACGTTTGTTCATATTTTATGTTCTTTATATTTTGGACTATCTCTATTTTAGCTCAATTCTTTTACAATTGTAATTATATAGTGATAGGAGAAATAGAACGACAACATAAGCAATGTCGATAGAAAGGTAGATGATGACGATGACAATAATGACAAAGGAGACAACTACGATGATAAAGAAGGAAGATAATGACAACGGTAGAGAGAGATGTTGACAACAATTGAAGATGATAAGAGAGAGAGAGAGAAGTAAGACGACGACAGTAGAGGGAGATGATAACAACGATGGAGGAGGAGGATGACTACAGAGAAAGAAGACGAAGAAGATGACAATGGCGAAAATAGAGGGGGAGGACTTGGATGACGACACTGGAGGAGGACGATAATGGTGAGAGAGAAGGACAATGATGATGATGTGTTGAAGAAAGATGTGAAAACTGAAGTGAGTAGCTAGTTAAATTCAACGTTATGACAAAGAAGAATGTATAATTGTTAAATAAAACTTGATGACATTATTAAGTATATCAAGGTATACCACTATTAGAAGTATGTTAGAATTTGAAAAAAAAAAAAATTGAATGTCTTTTCTACTCTAACAAGAATATTCAGTTAAGTCTAGATTTTTTTCAAAATATTTGAAGACTAATTCTGGATAGTAAATTGATCTGAAAATTGGTAGTGCAGATTTTGGGAACTGATGTGAGCTTTTTTGTGATCTGTATAAACCATAGATGTGGATTGTATAAACCGTCTAGATTGTACTAATTGTGTAGATTGTATGAGCTATGGGTATGAAACGTATGGATTGGGAGAATGCGGACCTTGTGGAGGCATGCAATTTTGTTTCCACCATTCTTTCTAGATCGCTCAGATCCGATATAAATGGCTAAGGATTAGATTTAAGAAGTTAGAATAAGTCCTAAACTCGTCTAATGTTCCCTTTACTCTAATGCCTTATTAAAGTTTTGAAATTTAACTAAAAAACATTTAGTTATGAGAGCGAGATCTTCAGATTTCTAAAACTTCTACAATTATCTGGTGTGGAAAACAATACACCGATCATTTATTTACTCATCCTCTTTGCATCATTTTTTTAGATGATTACTCGACACATTTTGCTATGTACTGTTGCGCACAATCTGCTGAAGAACCATGCGCTGCCCATCTCCTTCCTCACCACTGAAGAACCAGACTTCAAAAAAGCTTAATAGAATAGAGAGAACACCAAACTTACACATAGGACCATGTTAATCTCTCTAAGAAAGATTGCACTACACAAATGTACTTTGGCAGCTGCTCCATATATATAAAGAACTGATCTTAAGCTGATGACTGTGCTTGAAAAGATGCATATTGTACAAAACAAACAAGTGTTCAAAATCCCGAGTATATAAAGCTATAAACATATGCCCAAAAGAGTGATTCTTTTCTTGAGAACTTCACCTTCCCAACTCCTCTCACCACCACATGAAGATTAATTAGACAATGGTCTTTCCTTGGAGTGCCCACTCACTGAGCTGGCACTCTTAGGGATGACCCTAAAGGCAGCAAATGTGTTGGGTTCTGAAGTATACCCTCCAAATCTCTGTTACCAACATTTGTTATTTCTCCACCACATGCAGATGTTTGTTGCAACAAGAACTCCAAGTCTAATGTTCAAAGAGTACCACCAACTCAACTGAGCCCAAGAAAACCCATTTCCTTCAAGAAGCAAAGCTTATTTCTTTAGGGAATAAACAAAGGTGGGGATTTGTATAACCCCTATAGATTAATCCCCATTTGACAGGAGTAGAGCACTTTGTTTTGTTCTTTCTTCTCCTTCTTTCCGCTTTCCATGTGATCTGAGCAGCATGAGTTTGAAAAATGCAATTGTGGCAGCCTCGAAGAGTGTGTGAATGTGAGCCTGCACACATAACATAGATGTTTCACTTTGATGTCATTAAATTTTGATTCTTCAGATTTGAGTCTATCATATGAGAGAAGACTTTACAGTGAATTGAGTAACTATATTTCAAACTGTGGTGACCTAACTATCTTGAAATTAGGCAAAAGAGTAATATAGTGTAATATAGTGTATAGGTAAAAGAGTAAAAGAGTAATATAGTGTATCAACTACTTGCAATTCATTTAGTGAGCTTTTTTTTTTTTTTTGAGTACTATTATTGAAAATGTTCCTCATATGATTATTGTTCAATGACTTGGTGTTACTACCAGAAGCTATTATGAAAAAACGTATACTCCAAGATAATATTTAAAAAAAATGATATATTTACTAAGCTCTATGCATACTATACAAAAACAATGGATAAATGAAATGGAAGATCAAAAAAGAATCATGAGAATTTTACTGCAAGAACCTG
Organism: Posidonia australis; assembly: GCA_024699735.1. NCBI lineage: Eukaryota > Viridiplantae > Streptophyta > Magnoliopsida > Alismatales > Posidoniaceae > Posidonia > Posidonia australis. The sequence continues at coordinate 5,587 of JAMKQA010018938.1, forward strand.
AGGAGAAAAAACTGGTTAAAAATCACGACTTTCCTTGCCTTCTATCTATTCCTAGTAGTGTTTACATAATGAAACAATGCAGTCTATTTAAAAACTGAAGGGGGGTAAAGACTTGTGATTGAACAATTGAAACAAGCTTAACTCTAATAATTACAAAGACTTATCATCACATGTTAAAAATCACCATTTTGTTGCATGTATATTTATCTAGATAACTGCTCGATGGAACTATATGTCTATATATATGTTGACCATTTCTATTTTACACCTGTAAAAAAACCTACTGAAATGCTGTCTTTTCCTAAGCGATAGAGACGGATCATTTGAGAGAGAATAGGAGGCAGAATAAGCACCAGAAGAAGAGTCACGGCAGAAGCCTGTTGTGTATCGGCCTACGCCGTCTCGGAGAAGAATAATCCTGAGTAAACCAAAGTGCATCACCTCCTGCAGCTTTGCTCATTTGTTTTCTCCCCACTGATCTCCACTGCTTCTTCTGGCCCTTCAGTCCCATGCCTTTTGCTGCCATGCAAAAACCTGCATTACATGTCAACAAGTCAAATGTGGCTTTGAGAGAGAGAGAGGTGGGGTGGAGGGAGAGAGAGAACCTGAAGATTGCTGCTGATCAAGGAAGGTGAAGCCAAGAAGAAGCATGAGCATGAGAACCAGGAACACCTTCATTCCAAAAACCCAAGACAAAACCCCCCCTTTACAACTCTCTTCAGTAGTAAGAAATGAAAATGCCGCTCTTTCTCCTCTCTTTCCCTTAGGGGTTATAAACACAGCTTGCAATTGCAAACTCGAATCTTAGCCATGTCTTCGACGAGTCAATGTTAGGCTTTATGGTCAATGGTCAGCACTGCACTGAATATAATACAAGCTTTGTTTTAGAGTTTTTTAAAAGTAACGGTTACCCTTAATAAAACTCCTGTAACAAAATTTATCGTTACATAATAAATCGAAAAACTTATCTTTATACATTCTAATTAGTCTAAACCCAAACAAATTGATTAGGATTGAACTTAATTGAATGAATGAATCAACTTATTTGACCTGTTTAATAAATAGGTTGAATTCGAGTTTAATAGAACTAAACTATTTATGACCCGTCAATTCGTATGTGAGTACCTATTTAGGTTTTATGTTATTTCTTTGATAATGTTCAAAGTTAGATAAGATTAAACAGATTTAACAGCTTAAATAGGTCAAGTTGACCAATCTAACTCGATTGATAGAATGAATAGGTTAACCGAGTCACGTTGGATCAACCTGTTTATAAATGAATTGAATTGAAATTAAAATTTTCAACCAAGTTGAATTCAAATTAACAATAAATAATTCGGGTTGAAAATGGATCGACCTGAACTTAATTCATCAAACCATTTTGCCACCGCTACATTAAAGCTCCTGTGGCTTAGTTTATTGCTTTCATGAGTGCTAAATGATTGAGTCATGATCGGTTACTATGATAATCAGAACCAGATGTTCTTTGTAATCTAACAGGAAAAATCTAAAGTTGGATAGGATCGATAATTTGTTAGTGACATATCTGATTAGCCCAGAGACCACGGTGATATGGAGGGAAGAGAAGAAGATTCTGCACAGCAATAGAAACCTTTGGATTTGCTTTGCAACGTTGACTCGTAGGGTTAAAGGGAACACCGTTTTGTTTTCCCTTCGCAGATAACAAAAATATGTCTGAAACGATTTTGCTTTTGTCCCATGAGAGCTCCATTAACGGTCAAACAGAACGAATATGGCATCATGTTCTACAAATCATATTAAAAAAACTACGAGTAACCATGGTCTAATTCACAATCATGATTTAACAATGAAGTGTAAATAAATCAATGTAATGATGATTAACGAGTGGGTACCACTCAGCTACAGTATTAATCTTACATGATACAAATCCAGGGTATGAAATAATATAGATCTGTGCATTGTCATTGTCAACAGCATTGAAGATGACAAAAGCAAGGCTAGTGGAACGTGATTAATGGATGTGGATATCTTCCATGTGACCACCTGCTCAAATATGTCCCATCTTATAATCTAAATGCACGGTACTAGTCAAATATATGACATAATTCCATCAACATAGCTAATATATGTGCTAAGTGATTGAAGTTATGTGATAATAAAGAAATAACACTCGAGTTCCCCCATAAATAAATAAAGTCACCGTACATGAAGAAAATGGTAGGACTCAACATTGGATACTCTCAAAACAATGCCATCCAAAATAAGTTTCCAATAGTTTATGTTGTGGTAGAAGATGACAGTGGCACATTAAGAACCACTCTCTGCATATAGAAACAATGCTTCTGGGTAAGAAGAACACAAAATATGTCTGCAACCACATGGAAGCATTTCATATTCATGCACTCATGCAGTAGTTCTTGCTGTGGTTTAGTTAGGTACTAACAACGAGAAGTAAAACCACCTACCACCCTTTTTTTAAGTTCAAACCACCAACTACCTATCAACACAGAACAGACATTTATCATTTGCAGGTCAATAAAAGATTATAACTATTATGATTCAAATTAAACTGTCTTTATCGCATCAAAAGAACTGATACCTTCGTCTCTGTTATTCTAATTGTCACATAGAGTTTTAAATATCTTTGGGGCCAGAGCTGGCATGAAAATCATATCAAGATGATGTATAACAACAGAACAAACTATTCTTATGATTCAGACCCAATTTATCAGAGCTTAAAATGGGTAAGTGCCCTACATCAATATGACTCCCGTAAGTAATGTGAGAAGTACAGTCTAATAAATCAGAATAGCAACAAGAGTAATTGCCTGGTTTTTTTTTGTTTATAAATAAAATAGAAAGAACACGTGTATTTGAAACAAAGATTGTTAGAAGTTACAACAAGGAGATGGCAAAGGAACTAATGAGTCATTAAAGATTGTCAAGGCAACTGCTTGTCGACATTTTCAATTAAATGGAGTAGAAACTACAGGAACTGAAAGGAAGAATCAACCAGCATATATCATGGAATAAAAAGACCTAACATAGATGGTGCATAAATGAAACTACTTGTTCACATGAACATGAAAAGCAGCATACAACATATGCCACCCAACAAAACTAGTGGCTGAAAACCTTTTTGTCAGCATCCTCCTTGCATCAGACTCAAAAAGAATATGCTAAACTCATATTTATGGTCCAGGATTACAAAAAGACTGGCAGAATTTCTCGGTTGTATCAGGTCCAAAAAGGTGCTGATCTCAAATGAAACACCCAACATATGCTTTGCTTCTGAAGAGCGATCAGTTGCATTACTTTTTGATACTTTACTCATCATATAAAAACATGATGCAAAACGTACTATACATAACGTGTAGCACGCAAAGGTGTGATACCCATATCAGTCTACATGACACAGGTTACCTGAAGTAATATTCTAAAATGGAGATCTTACTCTACAATGAGGGAAGTATCTTTCTGACCAAATATGTCTGGAATTCCATTCCAACTCCTCTCTTCTCTTGCTTCCCAGTATCCACCCGTGTACCGATAACAGTCATCATCCATATCTTTCCTGAACCATCGTGGTTGCCATCCCTTTTCCTGCATCCTTCTCGCCTATGTGAAAAGCAGGTTGAGAAATTAAACAGATTATACCAGTAAACACTATTGAAAATGAAAACTCATATAGAAACATTCACATCTCCTCAAAGCTTATGCATAGACTGCTCACGATATCTGGGACAAATTTTCTGTTCAATCAATACAATTGCATTGTAAATTATTCTTTGTGCAGAGATGAACCAGTAGAAGAAGTGATAAACAAATTAGATACATGAAATCTGTTAGAAATCTATACGAAGTGCATTCTTATTATTTTACTGACATGTTACATGACATATGATCTGTTACAAAACTGACTTACATACTTTTGGTTTAGATACTATGGAAACAGCAAAAACTTTCAATTGGATAAAATGACATACTTCTTTATACAATATATTTCTACAATTACCTACTATAAACCTGTCTTATGAAATCTGCATAGAAAATAATTGATTAAAAAATTAGAAAAAAGATACTTAATAGTGTCCCAAGGTTTGAGGGAAATAGTATTTTAGTGTCTAAGATTTAAAAAATATCATTTTAGTACCCAAACTTTACAAAATAATCAAAATCCTTAACACCATTAAATTTTTCACTTGATTGACCATTAGGAAAAGAAAGGCACCATTTTGATATTAGAGAAAGGAAGAGCATTGTTGTTTTAAACTTTCACTTATGGGATCATATGATAGACGGTGTGCTAATAGAAGACTATGTTTGTCTAATGTTATAAACTTTAGGACACTAAAATGAGACTTTGCAAAAACCTTCGGACACTATCAAGTAATTTTTTCAAAAAGTAAGTATTTAAGCCAAAAAAAATTCCCAAAAAAATTCAAGTTAATTACTGCTAATACAATTCAATGTTGATATTCCTAGAGATGGCTACAATAAATAACACATACAATCATGATAAGATCAACTTTTTATATATCGCTTCCTTGATCAAATAATAAAGCATGGACTCTTGGAAGAAGAACAAGAAGAAATTACCTGTCTTTGTAATTGTTCAAGCCTAAGCTTCTCTGCATTTGCTCGCTCATATTCACCATTCTCTAAATGTCTCTGATCTGGCCTCAATCGGGAGTCAGTTGGAGGTAACTTCTCCAGAAGACTTGGTGTCAGCTCATTCAAAGAGATTGCGAATGGTGTCAGGTTGTATCGTGTCTGGATCATAGATTTGTCTCTTTCCCAGAGCATAATTGCCTCAGCCATGGGATCATACCCTTTCGGTTTCATACTTGGATCTCCCAAAACATAGTATATAGCTTCATCCCACTTCCCCATCAACATAGCCACTTTATTTCCTGTTCTGTTGTCTTGCACAAACCCTTGTACCTGTACAGCATGTATAAGTTGAAGCTAGTACCAAGGATGCTTTTTATAAATATATAAAAAAGATCTAACGGTACGTGTAAGCCTGAAAATTCTTTAAGGAGAATTCAGTCAATGCTTTTTATATCAAATCTGAAGAATTGTGTATATGAAGTCATGTAGCTAGAAATAGCTCATCCATTAGTAGGCCTGGAATACCTGGTGGGGGTTTCTATCAATGATGGACTGCTCTTTAAACTTCAACTTGCAGGAGTAATTGCCACTGCCTCTGATTCGCATGGTACCATAATGATCACAGTATATCTTGCCAAGTATAATGTTATAAATTGAAGTAGTAACCTTGCTCCACTGAAATGTTTCTCCATCTTCAAACTGGAGCGTGAGAACACCAATAGGATCCAGTTGGATGGATCGACCCCAAAATTTCCCCTTCAAATTTGAGTCCCCCCAGAATTTCCAGCCTCTCCCATCACAATGGCAAGCCACAATCACTGGGTGATGACTAACCTGAAACAGTGCCCATTTGTCATTGAAACACAGTATTTTATTGCACATGCTTGCATAACAGAGTAACCTCAAGGATCCAAATTAGTACAATTTGACCTTTATCTTGATCTAAGAGGGAAAAAATAAAGAAACTGAACACGTCAGAAGTTACTAGAGAAAAAATCAGGAACCTTTTCAGAGAAGAAGCGAAGACCTTTATCAGGGTAATCTGCCTCGTATGTCTCACCAAGAAGAGGATTGAAGGGCTTGCACTGCCGACCTTCTGTTGAAGCATAGCCAGATATTGCAAAAGCAGCAACATTAAGAATCCTCATCAAGCCATTTCCCTGTACAATTAAGTTCACTTGTGGATGTATAAGTAGAAGTGCAGTACAGTGAAAACTGTCTTACTAGTTACAAAACATAATGCCAAATTTTTGGAAGTGAATTCTTCCTAACAATATATAACAAACATCATACCCTAAAAGTTTTGATGCATCTATACAGCGAAGCGGAACCAGTATAAAGAAAAATTTATAACCTATTGAACTTAATCTATCCAGGGCAAAGCAACCAAAAATAGTAAAATCAAAAAATTTCCAAATCATTTCATCATGAATATCAACATCCACAAGATAGAAGAATGAAAATCAATCATATGTAAACATCAACACCCGCTATCTAGAATGGTGGAAAAATCAAACCAAAGAATGAAAAGGAATAGAATCTGAAAGTTATTAAATTTCAACTGCAATAACTCAAATAGAAAGGAAAATCTAGATATCGCAAAAATCTACATGTACGTTTCCTAATTTTCTCCAATTTGAGTTCAAATTGAACTTAGCTTTCATTTCTATTAAAATGTATGCCACATACTGAAAACAGATCAAAAGCCCAAACAGTATGATGGAAGATTGCATAAGTCCAAACATACATGCTTGAAGGCAAAGAATATCTAAAAAAATCATGAAAAGATAGCCTCTAGATTGGCATGACAAAATGAAAAACAATCAAAACAAACCTGCTTGCCCCATTCAAGTGCTCTATCAACCAAGTAAGAATACTCCAGATCTTCAAAGCACTTTTGCAAGGATGAAAGAGGCTCGTTAAAGTAAACAGGAAGACAAACTCCAGATAGATCCTTCCCTATATTTTCTTTTATTATTGACCACAAACCAACAGGCTTCTCTTTCTCCTTTGGTTCAGGCAGCTTGTCCCTCCTTTTGACATATGGAAATTCAATAATTTTGATTCTAGCACAGTTTTCATGAGTGAGGTCTGAAAAACATGAGCCTTTGTCATGTATTGTAAGATCACTGCAGCCATTTCCAGGTGCTTCCCTACTACGATATGAAGCACTTCGTAAAGATTCTGCAGACAAAAAGTCTGACGTGTCAAAGTAAATTACATCATCCTCATCACTTTCCCCATCTGCTCCTTGGCTTTCATTGTCTGCATCTGAATCAGTCACACTACCCTCTGACATAACAGAATAGAAATCTGCCAAAGAAAAACAATAGCTGGATGAAAGTATGAAATACATCATCTATACTTAAAAAAGAAAGGGATTATAATTACACTGTAAATGCTATTTATGCCTGAACCTAACCATGGTTTGTGGTGGTGGCGGAAGAGGTTAGGGGAAAAAAAGAGGCCCATATAGGAACTAAAAAAGGATTGATTTTATCCATGCCACAATCCATGTTGGATTCCCAAATTTATATGTAGAGGACCAAAGAGGGTTGATGTAAAAAGTATGACGCAAAAATTGTGCATTCTACAGGACTTTGTTATAAAGCCCTATACGTCTGTTTGCATCGCAGATCAAAGAAAAACAAGGACGAAAATGGGAGAGATTGAAGTGCTCCCCAATTGCTGGTTCAAGTCTAGGTTCTTGGCAGAAAAACATACAAGTTCCAGGATAAAGGAAAAGTAAGGAATTGTTAACAAATCGATGGCATGTAAAATAATGGAGGAAAAATACAGAGATTTGTACTATACTAACCACTAAGTCTTCCATTTCCTTGGCCAGAAAATGATTCACGTCCCTTTGTTTCATCTACAACTGTAGTTTCCAGCTCTAACTTTTCTGTCTGCAAAATATAAAAACAAGTTTCTTTTAACAAAATCTAGATGGGAAGTAATCAATGTTAACAATGTTCTTTTCAGGCGCAGTCACTGTTTCAAAAAAATGAAAAAAAAAACGTCTGCTTAAACAGCCATTTAAATGTTCTTTACATGGCACCATTTCATTTTGCACTTATACGGTCTTTGAATGGATTGACTGTAAATGACCTTTCAAACAGTTTGAATGGCCATTTTTTGAGAAAAACGGCTTTTTTTCCCTCTTTTTTTTTGGGTTGTATGATATTAACTTGTTGTCATTGACATAATTTGATTATATAGGTGTTTGATTGTTTACTTATGCAAGTTACTTATTTAGTTACTTAATTTACATTTTGAATTAAATTATTGGTGGTTGAATGATAATTAACGTGCTCAAGTGATATGTATGGAATTAAATTGCTTGAGTTTGAATGATCATTTTATATATTGAAGTAATTTATTTGAAAAAACATTTAGCAACTCAAGCCATATAGAGGCTGTTTTCCATTTTTTTTTAATATTGGGACCAGTATTCTTAAACAAATCACATGAGCATAACATGCCTATAGACTACTTGCCGCAATTAGCAAATGACAGTATCATAAATAAGTCAAAATATCTCATGATCTATCTACCTGGGTTCAAATTTAGAAGACCAAATATATCATTCTTTTCTCAAGGACAGGCTGAAAGAATGACTCATATGTTCTCATGTAATTGTTATAGCTGCACAATCTTGCGTGTAGATTTTCTTTTCTTTTTGGAACTTGCATCTAAATTGATTCATTCAATTTTCTATTACTTACCATATTGCTTTTTATATTGTACTTTTTCCATATTTCTATGTCATTTTCACGCCTGGAGTATTAAATTGACAGGCTTACAGTGTTCATATCCTGTTAGGGCAGGAGAAAAAAACTCTATTGCAAGATCCAAAGAAATAACAGCATCTTTGTTATTTAGGAGACAGATTTGGAATGGATCCATCAAGATAAAGCATCCTGGGTTCAGATTTCATAAGGGGGAGCTTGAAGGAGCAATAAAATGTAAAATTCTATTTAGAAACGTCTCAATGGGACTCTTTTGTTTTAACCAACTAGGTCAGAATCATCTGTTACATGTTAGATTTCTTTTTAGTAGAACAAATTTAAGAGTTCTCCACATTCCAAAATGTACTGCTTGAATGTTTGTGTGTTTGTTCACCATATTAATTGTCCCATACCAGTATTGCAATTTGTAAGATGCATAAGCATATGTAGGCATTTTTCTCTAAATCACCATATTTCTCCATTGAACTACTAAGTCAAGGGAAGCGAAGTTATTCAAGAGTTAAACTCCTTGGAGAGCTCTAGACTTCTAGTACTCTTAGGACTCTAAGACTTGTAATGTTTATGAAGTAAAAGGCTGTGCATTTAGAAAATACAAGTCCAGAGCATGTTCTGATATACATAAAGGAAATCTTTTCCTTTTTTTTTTGAAAAAATTACTGTAAAGCACAGAAATCTGAGTGAGTTGAGATTGTAGAACACTTCAGAAAAAAAAGGTACGAGTAATGGAACTGCTATTGACAAAACATAATATGTCCATTTGAAAGTAGGCAATGGGCTCACAGAAAAATCATCAGGCTTACTTGGAAACAAAAACAAATCAGGCGTACCTCTAGCTGCCTTAGCCTTTCAAGCAGGAGAATGTGCTTTTCTCGTAGAAAATTTAGCTGGCACTGTAGATCAGAGAGCTCATTTAGCATGATAGTCTCGCAGTCTTTTACAGATGATTCACCCAGTCCTTCTTGCAGCAATCTACTTCTAAGCTTTTCAGTTGAAACAGTGATTTCTTGATCAGCTGTAAAGGTATTGCTTGTGAGCACACGGGGAAAGAGATCTTTTGCAGACAGCAAAGCATCCATCCATAAATTGCGGTCCTCTCTAGCTTCACACCGCAAATGAAGAGTTTTTGTTCCCGTGAAAATAGAAAGCCGTTTGTCGTCAGATTTACTAGCACGAACTGAAGACACCTGCAGGGGCAATGCACATTTAGCTGATGAAGAACTTAGGAGAAGCATTTCAATATATTTTCATCACTTTCCCTGTCAATTTTATTCATGACAACAGCATCATTACTTAGAGTAATATAACAAAATGGTCTGCATAGAAGTGATGAGTTCCCAAAGAATACACATGAATCAAAAAAGAATGGATCAAGGTTATGTTGAAGTCAACAATGATCTCACCTTCATAATATTAGTCAATAAAGCAATATTGTTCCTGTCTGAAGCACATATTAGGGGAGGGGGCTTTTAACCTTCAAGGCAACCAAATATATATAGTCTAAAAAGACCAAATTCATCATTCTCAAAACTCAATGCAGTCCACACATCTTAAGTCAAGATGGAAGGTAATAAACTAAGACGACAATGACAAGATCTTACTTCCAAAGCTAGGTTGGTCGATTCAGGTTCAATCTAGTTTCTATCCATGGAAACCTACATTGTCTGGTCGTCTTAAATTATTTTTCTTTAAGCTGTTAAGGGTCCAATAGGATGCAGTCTGTGACGCTCCAAATCATTATCAACGCAATCTTAACATAGCTGCTAAGTTAGTGTGCTCCCGCTTTTCTTTTCGAATACATAATTAGACAAACAACAGCTTACCAGTACAAATTTCTAGTATATCAGTATATACTAATACAACAAAAGCACAACATTGTCAAACATAAAGTCCACACATTCTGCATCAGTCGACAAAACCCCCCCCTTTTTTTCCCCAACTTCCAGCTTTATAACACTATAAACAACCAAAAAACCTCCAGAGAGAGCAAACCTTTAAATGTATTTCCCCGAAGGACTTCCACCGTTTGGGGTTCCCAGCACCCCACTGCACTTTCCTCATCTGCCTGACCGACTCCTCCCCGATGACCCTCACCCCGCCCGTCTCCGCCCCGACCGAGATCCTATCCGGCCCATGCACCTTGTAGTACGATAGCACCCCATCCTGCAGCACGAACCACCTCGCCCTCCACCCCTTCCCGTAGTTCACCCACTTATACAGAACCCCCGCCACCACCCCACCACCATTCCCCACCTCCCCGTCCTCCGCCTCCCTGTTTCCCCCCGGATCCGACTCGGCGAAAGACACCTGCGCGGTGTAGAGCTGCTTGCTAGAAGCCGGACTCGGCTCGCCGACGAAGGACTGGTGTGGCGGCGCGTTCCCCCTCTCCTTGTCAAGCGAGACGGGGGCAATGCAGCAGAGGGGGTTCATCTCTTTCTCCCGGATCAGAGCGGAACCCTAGGGTGTGGATTTGGGGATAGGCATCTCGGCAATGCGGTGGGGGGATCGAAAGAGATCGGGGGGCTCCGATCTGGGAGAGAGGAAGATGGCGAGAGAGGAGTAGAGGAAGGAGGAGGAAGGTGATGGTGGTGGTGGTGGTGGTGGTGGTGGTGGTGGAGGTGAGCAGACAATCGCAGACTGGGAGCTGCAGAGTCGTAGCTGCAGCAGAAGAGAGAGCAATCAAGAGGAGTGAGCAGGCAGAGCAGCTAAGACAACAAACACAGAACAGGGATCGCTTATTTTTAGTTGGAGAGAACTTTGGGGTTTAGTGCTGACCATTTTCTGAATTTGTTGTCACATTCAAAAAAAAAAAAAATTGTGTTTTGAGGTTCAACAGTTGGTAGTTGGTAGTTGGTACTTGATTCATATTTTGGTTTGTGGTTTTTCTATAATTTTTAACCTCTCACGCGAAGTTCATCTATCTCAGCTATTAGTTTCCATCAATTTGCATAACAAAAATTATAACAGCTTCTATATTTAAGTTAACTGTTTTTTTCATTCAATTTAAGTTGTTTTAGCCATATTTAGTGTTATAATATGAACCAAACGTAGCCTAAGCATGAGCTGGATTCGATCCTTAGACTTGGTGTGTACAACCATACTGGTTTTACAAGAATAGAAGTTTTTAAGCATTGGTTAACTGTCGACTGCTCCAATCGCCATTGTCTCACGGAAGAGAAAGAAAGCTCCACGATTATTTGGATTTTTAGAACAAAACACATGAAAAGGAAGAAATGAGACGCATGAAGAATGCTCTCTAATTTACGATGGATTGTTAAGATTTACTGTACTTAGTTGGAGCTAATGGCAAGTAAAAGTCGAAATCTGGATCTAGGAGCCAATTAAATACGTCTGGATCGCAGGTCCTTATCCACCAGGCAAGGCGCAGCACGGCGCACGAGTAGAGGGCGTGACCGTGACAGTTTTGTTAGTTGCCTTTCCCCGTAGTCACCAACGGTCATTTGTCACGGTAGTTCTGGCGTAACGGGAACTACCGACCGTAAGTGGCGTGACCCTTTTTTCCCGTTTTTTTGTTTTGGAGTTTAGCGGCCCACTGGGCTGTCTCAGTGGGGACTGGGGAACACTGGTTCTTTCCCGACTATGTGGTATGTTTTTGATGTGAGAGCTCTTTTATCCCCGGTGGGCCCATAGGAATTGGTTTTTGTGGTAGATGGGCCCATAAAGTGGAATTTGACTTGAGAGGATCACATATTCACATGTCATTATTGTCATCTCACATGTGATGGATTGTCCATGGGGAGAGGATCAGATTACCTCCTGGTGATGCAACTCTATTTTTGGGTTGTCTGTTTGTCCTTTTTTTTTTTTTAAATTAAGTTGTCTGTTTGTCTTGGGAATATCTTTGAAAGTTTGAATTTGGAATCATTGGTGGAAGTTGAGTTTCTTCGGTTATTTCGTTAAATCTTAGGTCATTCTTTGATGGAGAATAAGAAAAACAGAAATAAATGGAGAATGATGTTACTTTTCTGATAATATTGCTATTCTATTTAGATATGATTTTCTTTTGAAGTTAAATAAATATGTATCAGGAGGAATTTTAGTTTGATTGAAAAATAAAATAAATATTAAAATAAGTAAAAAACATATAAACTAATTGTATTTAATTTGATTATCAAAATATATTTTTTTTTATACAAAAAATAAACATATAGTATATATACATACATTAGAATAATTTGACGGAATAATTTTATTCCATTTCTCTGTAGAATAACTATTTTAAAATAAATATACTATAATAAGAATTATTATTTCAAATTTATTTTAATTTTTATACAACCAAATAAAATAGTATGTGATTTTCCTATTCTATGTTTATTCCAAGAGTAATTTTGGATTCAAATAAGAGCTAAGAGATACATTACTCTACTACAAATGATCCTCTTAGATAGTCTGGTAGCTTAAAATCAAGTTCAATAAATTTTAACACAAACACTGATCTGTATAAAAATAGTCAGTAAAAAGTCTAATTCTATTCGCATCTTGTACACCTTGGAAAGTTCGTTTTCATCATTCCAAATTTCCTTTACCGCCAAGCAGTAAAAACTCACCTGCAGTGTATTAACTCAGTGGTATACTATTGCTGTGTTCAAGAACAATCCTTTTTTTCTTCACGTTGTTCAAAGGTTTGCTAGGTCTTCACAGAATCTTAGGTCTCATGCATGACGTCTTCTTGCTTCACCCAATGTAAGAGATTTGGACCATTCGTATTGTATCATTGGAGTATTGAAATGAACGGTCCTTTCAACTTCCTTGTTTCAAGGTCAGTGCACAGTAGTATCGTGTGTCTTAACTTCATCTACCACTACTCTTTTGTTTTTCCAAGCATAACTTACATATCTCTACCTTTGTGTAATCAGAAGGAGAATAGGTTTTTTCTACCTGAAGTTAGTAAAATCATGCCACATGTTTTTAGGAAAAACACAATTCTAAAAAAAAATAAACCACTCCACTGTGTTTCTCTATTGACTCCTCTTTCACCATTGCTTAGTATTGCCCCTCTTTGTCAGTCTAAACCATGACAATGATCATTTACAATCAACGCCACACAACCACATATTTGCCCTCATCTCTTATTTATCACCTTCGTCGTTCCTTTCTTCTTCTCCACCATTACCACCATTTTCACTCTTCTTTGTCATTCTCAGTGGCAGAGCCCACGCTTGGGCACCGCAAGGTACGTGTCTTGGGTGAAATTTTACAAAATTAAGCATTATCGTAATAAATTACAAAAAATAAGTGATAAAATGTAATTCA
>JAMKQA010018939.1:0-29175 GCA_024699735.1 Posidonia australis
CATGAGGCAAAACACTCAACACCAAAACCATCATTCAAATCATTAAGAGATTAAACAACCCAGGGCAAAAATCGGCATTCCGTTTCCAAAACGGTATGCCGTTTTTCCTTGATTCGGCATACTGTTTCCCAAATGGTATGCCGAATCTCTGTCAGATTTCTCAGACAGAGAAAAACGGTCGGCCAAAATCCACTGGTCGACCAAGGCCAAAAGCCCTGATCTGCCGCTGGGAGCAAAAACGGTATGCCGTTTTCTGCTGTTGCAGAAAGCTCTGCAGCCACTGTCCTCCTTTTCTCCCCCAAGTGGGAGTAAGGATCGGACCCCCCAATAAAAATCCATAAAATCTCATAAAAACAAGGGGTGTAGACTCTCAAGTCTACTTCAAAACCCCTCAAACTAATCACAAATCCACTAAGCATGCTGTTCTAACAAAAATCATCAAGGCATAGAGCTCAAAAACGAACATTGTAGCTTGCTTCTCATTCATCCAAGAAAACCACACGAAAAACCCACAAATCAACATGATAGCATCATAAACATGCTGATCTATACATTCTCAATCACATACCAATTTTCTACAATTTACCATGCATTTATCACCATTTTATGCATTAAAATCTACAGCTAACCCAAAACAGGGCAGAAGGAGGAGCAAGAGGTCGCGTACCTGTGATGGCACCCCAGTGACCTTCCCTACCTCCAGCGAACCTCCAAGCGCCCCGACAAAGCTCTCTAGCCGGCGGAGCACACGGACAATCACCACCTCCCACCACGGTTGCGCGGGCGCAGTTCTTCCTCTCCCCCTTTCTCCTCACGTCACAGCTCACCACTAGCCGATCGCCTCCGCCCTTCTTATCCCTACCTCCTCCTGCGTCCCGCCAGGCGCCCATCGTGTCGGAGGTGACACGGAGACACGGGTCGTTGGGTGGTGGTGGCACGGGCTGGTGGAGAGTAATGGGGAAGGAGACGAGTGAGTGTGAGCTCGTGAGTGGGAGAAGAAAGAAAAAGAAAGAAACGGAAAAGAACGGGCACGCAAATCGAGGCGACTGTGAATCCTCAAACCGGGCTCCAAATAGGTCCCAAATCACAACCTGATGCATAGAAAACCACCCACAACCACACACAACCAAGATACAACAGATTATCCATTAATAAACCATTAAACACAATATTACAAATAAAACATGGTTTATTACAAAAATGGATAATCAGGCCCTGATGTTACAGGTATACCGAAACTGGGCTGAGTAGATAAAATTTTCTAGAATATACCAAGATCAACATACCAGACATATTCGGCAAACTGATGTTTTGTACTGTTGGATCAATTCAGATGACAGATCAAAATTGGCATACTGAAGTACCCGACCATTAGACATTTTGATCCACTGATCAGAAACGGCATACTGAATCAGAACCTTTTTAGCTAGCCGTTTATAAAAGTTAAGATAAACGTTAGACACACTTCTTAATCATCATTTGTCTATAAATAGAAGCTCCAACTAGTCCTAAACACACAACAATCACATACTTCACTTGAGCTTAGAGTCCCAAACAAGAAAGTGAGCTAAAATCCCATCTTCCATACTTCCCAAGTTAGAGTGCTTAAAGTTCCTATATTTTGTATTGGGAGACTAGAAAGAAAGTTTGTAAAAGTATCACAAAGGTTTCAAGCTTCTCCAGGTGTGAGAAGGATCCGTGGATTACAGAATTGGCAAGAGATTTGCCTTACAAGTAAGATTGTACTTTGAATTATAAGGGAAAAGGAACTCTCAAGGGATTCTCGAGGAGTGGAGTAGGTTGGGGTTTGGCTGAACCACTATAATTAGCTTGTGCAATTCATTGTCTCTTATCTTTTCTATGTATGCTTAATTAGTTACTCCAAATTCATTTGATGCTTGTGTATGTTATCAAAAATGCTAAGTAAAATTGAAAAATACTTAGTTTCTTTATTCACCCCTTCCAGAGAAGCCATTTGATCCAACAAGTGAAGCCTAAACGAGCTATCATTGAAATCAACAAATAACTCATGGAAGGATGGCTGAAAAGAGGGTTGCAACTAGGGTATCAATGGATGGAATGCTTGAGCTTCAACTGAGGAACTCACACATTGGTCTGCACTATGGGTGAAGATAACAAGACTAGTGTCAGAACCTGAAACAAAATAAAAGATAATGCAATGTCCATTAGAGTGGCATGAATGGCACACATGCATATGAATTCAACTAATCTACACTCTCTCACCATCTATATGTATCCTAAGAGGCTGTCTACTCCAAACTCTCTCATGGGTGCATAGGTCTCCAACTCAACGTAGAAAGTAAGGTACTCACTCTAAATCCTAGCCAAAGGTCAAGCAATGAACAAGTGGTGCGTTAGAAGCCTTGACCCTACCAAAACATGGGTTGTACCTTCTACTGACATTGATAGGACCCCAGACAATGGGGGATAGATCGATACTTGGTCTATGTCAAAGCAATAAAATAAGATAATCAGAACTCCTTTACAAACTATAGGTGGACTCATAAGAGGAGAAGATGCAAGCTCTTATATGAACATTCATGTAAATGTGTTTGATGCTTTTTACTTGCATTTTATTAGACCGAATGGAAAAAAAGTGCATGTACGTCTCTAGTTGTGCCTAGATGTCGCTTTTATCTTGTGATTTTTTAGATTAAATCCATAAAGGGAAGCAAGCATGTCTCTACTTTCCTAGGCATGGCATGAAAACAACATGCATTACATCAAAAGGCACAGTCATGGCATGTGCTTGTGTAGTGTGATCATTATGGTGAAAAAAGGAAAACAAACAACCACCTCAAAAGGCAGGAATCATGATATGTACGCGTATATGGTGGCATAGCAAACTGTGTAAAATAAGACAATCACCAAACAAAAGGCATGTAATATAGAAATAGTCAATGATAGATGTCATCCAAGCAATAAAAATGAAAACAAAAAAGCGCAAAACGAAAGTCAGAGTCTAGTTTCCTTAGCGGAGTTGCAGTTCCTGTGACCATGTTGGCAACTCACTTGCATGAGATAAACACGCTAACCGATAGGGTCACGGCAAAATGGTGATTCCAAGGGAGGACGTTCAACTTAAAAACACCAAAATCGAATAAGAAAAAAAAGGATAAGGGAGTTGCCACCTAGTCTATTTATCGAAAAGACAAGGAAAACCAAGGAAAATGTGATAAAACACGAGACAAAGCAAGCAATAAAGAACATGACTCCAATGCTAATGGATAACACATAAGTCATTGCGGGCAGAGAATGGGTAAGGACTCTTGTTATGCACGGGGAAGGTACTAGCAATGCAATAAAATTCAGTCTTTCTATGCCTTTCTACTCATGTGCATGGCTAGCAATGCAATAAATTCGTGAACATAAATGTGAAAAAGTACGAGAAAATCGGTAGGCATGTATGCCAGTTATTGTATGCCTTTTAGGCAAGAAGCATGATGTTATGTGAGCATAAATGCTATCTAATTTATGCCCACGCGAACACAAAGTTTGATGCAATGCAGATATAGATAAAACACATAAACAGATGATTAGAAACTATTAAATCGGATTAAAACATGCGAACCAGGGACTAACACGCTCTGTCCTATGCTCTGGAACCCAGGTTTTCTGTGCTACCCATTCACACAACATGCCTGCAGTATCGGTATGTGGTTCCCACTAATGTTCCAGGCAGCGGACTTTCATCACTTCCCTGGTGCGATCGAGGCTATGAAAAATCAACGAATATATCCAGAAAGCAAGTTTAAATATCAAAGAAGATACCCAAATGCAAAAGGCTATCCTCAAACTGACGAGGCTAAGCCCCCACCTTCAGTTTATGTCTCCAGTTTGCACATCCCTCTCTAGCCATGGCTGAGGCTGGGAAGTTGTGCTCATCCTTTGGAATGACTGGAAATGCTGGGGAAGGATGGAAGAAAGGCCTGGGAAACCATGGAAACATCAGGCAATTGAGATGCTCTTCTCCTGGTCCTTGTAGATCAATGCCAGTGACATGGACATCAGTCGACCATGGAGGAGGCTGGTGACGTTGCAAGGGAGGCTGGGGAGAAAGTAGAGACTAGAAACGGTGTAAAACAAGGGGGTTAGGTCATCGTTCGTGCTCAATGATTGGTGGTCTCACATGAACGACAAACCCTTCGTCGGAAAATGGGAAATACACAATATCGATGTAAAAACAGGATGCAACTGATGAAAATCAATCGAAAGACACTCTGTAATGTATATGAAATGAACTATAATGGAAATCCAAACATAGGCCACATGGGTGGAAGGTATACCTAAGGGTTTTTATCTCCCAATGATGATGGCTGGTGGTAGATTGTTCAAATCACGTTGGATGTGACGGTGGGGCTTAGGGACATTGCTTGGTCATGATTGAAGGGGGGCTGATGGTTAACTAGGATGTGGGAAGGCCGGAGATGGTTAGAGAATTGATAGAAGGGAAAACGGGTAGCCCTTGGGATGAACAGTGGCTAAGAGCTTCTAGGTTTTGGACATGGGAATCTCTCTAGGTTTCTCTAGGTTGTAAAGGTTGGTATCAGATTAAAGATGCCCCTCAAATAGGTGAAGGATATGGTTTTATAGGGCTAGGGTTTGCATGGGGTATGTTGGATGAAAATCAATTTGAATTGAAAGGTGAAGATTGGTTTTAAGGGATGAAATTAGGGTTGTGGTGGTAAAGAGAAGACTTGGGGGCTCATGGCACATCTAGGCATATAGCCACACCCATGTAAGCCAACACAAGGCCTTGGACCAATGATCCACAAGATGAATGGACCAATTGATCCAGCTATGTCACTACTGACCTAGGATTTCCATGCAACCTACCCGTGCGACTTGTCCGTGGTATCGATACACGGTCCCACTAGGACAAAGTCTGTTTGTTGGATTTTGGGCCCATTTTCAGGGTGTTTGATCTACTAATGGGCCTTGGCCTTGTGGTTTAGTGGTTGTCTAAGGTGTTGGAAGGGTTAGAGGTGTTGGGTTGGATTCTGGGGAGTGTTGATTGGGTTTTAGGGACTGGTTTAATCCTTCGTGTCTTGAGCATTTGTCCAAAGGGGTCCACCAATCGGTGATACAAAATTGAGGTGTCTACAACTACCTTCTGAATTTATGCTATGATGGCATACTCGATTTTCGTGCTCTTCCCTCTTTTGGGTGCTTTCTACGTTGTTTTGTTTTGGTGCGCTCATTCATCACTACCTTCTTGGATTTATGCAAGGATGCCACGCTATACAGGGCAAGTGGGTTTTTTATGATTTGCTTAAGCTCTGAGCCTATCTTTCTCTTATCTGCCTGTGTAGGGTGCATGTAAGGATAGGATAGGATTGAGGTCACTTTGGTTGCTCATTTTCCTTTCAATGTGGGAGACAACTCTCTTGCCTCAATCAATGCTTGGTCTCGGGCTCTTGCTAAGCTTTTAGCTTATTGATTAAGGGTGTACTTCTTAGAGTATGCATAACTTCCACCGATCTGAAGTGATCGTCAGGTTGTCACAACCAATTGGTGGACCTTCCCTAAGCATTACATTCTTTACTTAAAAAACCATAGATAATACATTGGCAATTCTGCTTAATGTTGTAAGATGAGGTGTAACTCACACTCATCAGTCTATCATTATGCTTGTTGTTATCTAAGTCTATCATTTAAGGAAAACAAAGATAAATAAATGCAGGAAAAAAGAAGGCAAGAAATTAAATGTCTTATTTACATGTTTTAGAATGAATTAATTTAGCTCAAGTTTCAGACCCCCCTTCCCAGATAGAGGGATTTACCTGATGGGTGGCTATAGGAGCCTACCCCTAAGGTCTGATGTTGAGGTGTTTGTGGCACATTTTGATTTTCCTTTTGTTTGTGCCCATTCTTTGCCTTGTTAGGATCACGATGAGACTGTTCTTGACCTGCCGCTTGTAAGGTGCCCCTGGTGGCTTGGTCTCCTCTCGAAGGTCACATGAGGCTTTTATTTCTATTTGTGGTGCAGTCACTGATATCTCCTTCTGTCTCTCCCTAGTCATCATATTCATAGATGCACCTAGTGGGCTCCACTCTTTCCGTAGGACTTGGAGGTTTGGGAGGAGGGTCAACTCTTGCATAGAGTACTTGAAGGGCATGTCGATGATGGCAAGGAGTGTAGTGTAGCCTCTATTTCATACTAGCTTGAGTCATCATATTCATCGTACATGGGCATGCCCTCTGAATCAATTATTTGGGCAAGTTCATCTTGTACCAAAGGAGATCTTGTTGTATCTTCAGTTACCCCCTCCTAAACCTGTTGACTGTCCCATGTGTTGTTGTCTGGAGTATCTTCGTCAGACCATGCTTCTTGAGGAGGCATTGTTTGTGCATTAGGGCCCCTTTCTTCTTTGGCTAGTTGCTCTTGGTCTGGGTCTACTTGTATGCACTGAATGGCTACCTGTTTTGGAGTAGTTGGCTCATCATCCTCGACCTCCATGTGGACTATCGAATGGTTGAGCATGGGGTTCTGATGGATTTGCATCTCATGTGGTATCCCTTGGGCTACCCTTAGCCTTCCTTTAAGCTTAGACCACATGATTTCCACTTGATCATTGAGATCATAGATCTTGTCCTTCATTGTGAAACACTCCTCAAATGTGTGTCCATTGTTTTAGTTGTAGGATACTTGGCTTCTCTAGTGGGGGAGTGAATAGAGAATTTTTATCTTATTGTCTAATTTTAATTTTCCTTAGGCAAATTATAATAAGAAGTAGAAGCAAACACACAATGAAGATAAATAACATTAGGAAGTGCTTAGTGATTTATAGTGGTTCAGCCAACCCCGGCCTAGTCCACTCCTTAAGTTCCCCACTTAAGATTTTCCCTTTTACTTAATATCAAAAGATTACAAGTAATAATTACCTTACTTGTGCCACAACCGGCAATTTCTTCTCTCACCCGAAGAAGAACTCAACTCAACTTGATTACAATAGTATTTTTTACAATACTCTTATGATCTCCCAACTTGATTCCTAGAAGTTACATTAAGAAGGATAATAGAGAATTACATCAATTTATTTAATACAATGAAAACTACAATTTTACCCCTTGATTCCTTCTTTTGCATTTTTTCATATCTTCTAGTCATTTTCTCTAGAGTATGTTTTGAAAGATCTTCTTGTATGCCTTGTCTTGTTTCTTCATATTTGTCGTTGAGAGCATTCTTACAAGATTGAAAATATTCATAAAGTCCATATTGTTATCATCAAAATAAGTAGATAATATCATTTCCAACAATCTCTCCCTTTTTGATGATGACAAAATCGTAAATATTTTTTAATTCATTTCCCCTATCAATAGTAACCTTTTTTCAATTTCTCCCCCTATCAATAGTAGTCTTTTTCAATTTCTCCCCCAATAAATGGTAACCCCCCTTTTTTTTTAAATTTTTTATTTTGAATGTATGTTAATATTTGTCTCCCCTTTTTTGTTATAAGCAAAAAATATATGTAGAGACATTGAACAAATCCTTCCAAAATGTAAGCAACATGTAAGACCATTATATCTGGCGTAGAATTTCATTTCATAAGCAAGTAACTCAAGCCATATTATAGATAAAATATCATATATCGTAGCCATAATCAAGTAGTTCAAGCAAAATTGCATTCCATACATAAAAAATTATAATGTGTTCATATCCCATAACATAGCTTCTAATCTATAATCGGTTCATGCATAATCAAAATCATGAAAAATCATGGGAAAATATGAGCATATCAATCTTCCGGTGGAGGATGTTGGAATTTTATGAGCTCCTGATGATATTCTTCTAATTTATCATTGACTTGCTCCCAATGGTTGTAAGAGTCAATGGCGTGATCGTCGAGCCGGGTGGAAAGCGAATCGACATCATCTTGAAGTTGTTGAATTTTGTTGCATCATGACTAGTGGGCTTCCTCAATTTGTCAAAGCATTGGTTCATGAGCTCTTGAAGAGATGAGAAGAGTGAGGAGATGTGATCTTTAATCCCTTTTTCTTCTTTATCTGAGGAATCATCATCAGGAGTAGGAACACTAGAAGAGGCAAGCTAAACAACCTTTGAGGGTTTGGACTTGTCCAAAGCTTGTTCCATTTTGGCGATGGCCATGGTTCCTAAGGATTTGGTTTTTACTACTAGAAAAGGTTGATTGTGCAATGGAATGTCACAATGTTAGAATAGGTAGGTGAGAGGTGGTCTATAAAATAGTTTAATTTTTACATGGGTAATGAAATGAGTGAATATTCTAGCCCAATTTACCCTAATCTTTTTGGTTATTGCATAGACGGCTTTGCAAGTCAATTCACTAAGCTCGTCATTATGACCCTTCTTTTGGACAATGTTCACGACCACTATGTATGCAATGATCCTAGCTTCTTTGGTTAATTGGTTGATTTTGTTAGGTTTAAATGTAGATCACTTATTTGTGGATATGGCTTTATTTATATCGGCATAAGACCAACCTAATTCATATATAGAGGTGATAATGTTGATGCCACAGAAGGGGATCTTATAGAGTTGACCAATTAATTTTTCATCAAATGTAATGTCATGGCCAAGAAGATAGGAGGTGTATGTGTCATGGCTCATAATGAGATTAGCATAAAACATGGAAACTAAGTATGGATAATATCTATTGTCACTAATGGATGCAAGGAATGGAACAAGACTTTGGAAAGCAAAGAGATGTTCAATGTTGCCAAGTTCAACGAAAATCACCCTTCTTCCAGTGAGAACCTCACGATTTGCAAAGTGCTCACGATGAGCACGTTGAGCTTCATTGTTAATGAAGTTTAATCGTTGATTTGGAGCTTCATCAGATGAGGAGGTGCTGGCTTCCTTCATTGCCTTTCGTTTAGGGCCAGAGGTGTAGATCTTTTTGGGCACCATGTGAGAAGAACGATCAATTGGTGAGGACAAGTGTTAGAGGAAGGAGGATGACAAGATTCTCTAGATGATCGGAAGTCCAGAAACACGATCAGAAGAGAGGAGGAGGGTCATTTGGGCAACCAGGAGGCGAAAAATGAGTCAAAACCCTAGGTTAGGTATATATATATCGACGAAAACGGCATTTCAAAAACATTCGGTAGTCTATTTTGTCATGAAAAATGGCACAAAACGGTATACCAGGAAAACATCGGTAGACCGAATTAGAAGAAAATGGTAGATTAAAGGCAAAAATGGTAGACCGGAAGAAGTAAGTAATTATTTTTGGAATAGGGGTTTTTGGTAAACCGACATAAATCGATAGACTGAATCAGGGAAAAACGGTATATCAAAGAGAGAAATGGTAGTCAGAAAAAGTAAGATAGTATTTTTGAGACAGGGGATTTTGGTAGATCAACAAAAAATCAGTAGACTGAATTAGGGAGCTACTGATAAAATTAACAGAATATCGATAGACCGAACATAAATAGTATACTGAAAAAAATACATTCAGTAAATTTTAGCAGTCCGAAAATTTTCGGCGTGTCGAAAAAATTGTCTTTAGCAAAACATTATACTATATCTGATATCTTGCAAATTCCGAAATCTCTTCTAATTTTAATAAATTGTTCTTCATCAAGAGGTTTTGTAAAAATGTCTGCCACTTGTTCTTTAGTTGGGATAAATTCTAATTTAATATCATTTTTAAGAGCATGGTCTCTTAAGAAATGATGTCTTACTTCTATGTGTTTTGTTCTAGAGAGGTGAACTGGATTTTTGGATAGATTAATTGTACTTGTATTATCACAAAAAAATTGGGGTTGTAGATAATGTTATACCATTGTCTTTTAGAGTTTGTTTCATCCATAGAATTTGGGTACAACAACAACTAGTTGCAATATATTCAGCCTCCGTTGTTGAAAGTGCAACACTATTTTGTTTTTTACTAAACCATGAAACTAAGGAGTGTTCTATAAATTGGTAAGTACCACTAGTGCTTTTTCTATCTGTTCTACATCCAACATAATCGGCATCACTATACCCTAGTAGTTTTAAGCTAGAATTTCTAGGATAATATAATCCATAATCAATTGATCCTTATAGATATCTTAGGATCCTTTAACAGCTTTTAGGTGTGATTCCATAGGTGAAGCTTGAAATCTTGCACACAAGCATACACTAAACATTATATCTAGTGTACTAGCTGTTAAATATAAAAGGGATCCAATCATTCTTCTATATAATTTTTGATCCACCTTTTGACCATTCTCATCCTTTTCTAACTTAGTAGAGGTATGTAACACCCCACATTTTCCACAATAATTTAAAACAAATTAAATTATGGGAAAATAAAAGCTAACAGAAGAATATCTAACTACTAGGAACCTATGTGTGCGGCTAAGAGACTCCAGACTATATGCACTATGCTAAACCACTGCATGCTTGCACCTGCAAACCAAAAACAAGAAGAAAATGCATGAGTGACAAAAGTCACCCAGTAGCACCCCAAGAAAAACCACGGAAAACAAAACTATAATCCATTTTCCTTTTAAATTCATTTCGTAAACCCTTTTCTCAAAACCACTCAAATCAGGCCCACATCGGCCAAAACCACAAGTAAAGGCCCTCAATGGCCAAACCACACATAGTGAGTTGGAAAGTCTGGCGCCAGGCAACCAAACTCAGGCCACATGCAGTCCACCGTGGAGCGACCACGACGTTCTGCACTGTCACGGTGAAGCCACCCTGTGCAGGAGCGATCACCATCTCACGATTCTCCCTCTCTGGAGAACCCTCAAAATCCAACCCCTCCCTAGGAAGGATGTCCTACTTCTCAGGACGCTACCAGCTACAGGGCACGTGTCCCACCTGCACTGGCCACCGCAGGGTAGGCCTCCTCATGACGCCCTCCACACGGTGCTCAGGAGGGAGTGTCATACCTCCACACCCGACGACACCCGAGCCTCAATGCTCACGGCGACAGTAGGAGTATCATACCTCCCCGTCATGCCACACGACACCTCAAATTGTGGATCACAACCCTAGCCTTGAGACGACAGTCAAGGAGTCTTATACCTCCAAAACCCGACGTTCCTCAGCCTTAGGTATCTCAGCCCACGACCTCAAGGAAGGAGTCGTGCTCGACCACCCGGGAATGTCGTCACATTCCCTGGTCCCGACGACATGTTCCCACACTGTCTTGCTCGCTTACAGAAAACTAGGAAAACCATTTTGCAAAACAGGCCAACTATCTCTTTGAAATCCATTTCCAAAACCATTTTATTTCTTTGAAAACTCTTCGAAGACCTCAGCAAAATGGCACATCAGGTGTCCCAAGGGACCACCACTGACGACCTGCAATCTCATCTTATAGTTACAAAACAAACCAATCCGAAAAACCCTTGGAAATCATATTTTATAAACATATTGGGCCCTGATTCCGCATGCCAAAAATTGGATTCGGTATGTCAAAATCCACTGAATCGGTCGACTGGAAGGACTGGGCAAGCCGAATCGACTAGGGTCCAAAACTGTCAGAAAAATGGCATGCTAAATAGATTCGGTATACCGAGATTCACTGATTCGATTTGCTATTTCTACTTCGGTATGTCGAATTCTGCGAATCCCAGAAAACAGCCCAAGACCCTACAGTCTGAAATTACCCCAATTGGGACCTCCAATCACACCCCCTAAACAAACACCAAAAATCTTGCATAAAACATAAGATGTAGACCCTCGAGTCTACTCCAAAACCCAACAAACAAAACCAAAATCCATTCACCATGCATTAAGATATAAAATCACAAAGACATAAGGGTCAAAATGACCTAAAACTCAAACACCAGCATAAACGCCCATAAATCCACCATAAATTCTCATAAAATCATAATAAATAATAGGAATGTAAATTTACCTAGATTACATGCATCACTATCAATTTATACCATTTCCATGCTCTCTATTACAACGATTTGAGATGCGTACCTGAAATGAACCCCAGCGAATCCTTCGATCAACCTCAGTGACCATGACGTCCACGAGGCTTTCTTGACCTTGGGGACGCAACTCCAAAGCTTTCCATGCTGCCACGAGCGGCTACACGCCACTACACGCCTCCGCCGACACGTGAGCACACCAAATAAAGGAAGGGGCGCAGGGGAAGAGGGATAAGGGAGGGAGAGTAAAAGAGAGAAAGGGAGGGAGAGAGACGGGAAAAGAGGTGGGGTGAGATGGAGGGAGGGATGGAATGAGTGGAAGGAGAGGAAGGAGAGGAAGGAGATGGGAAGTGGTATGCTCGGGATGGATGGAAAAGTGCAAGGAAGAAGGGAGAAGTTTGGGTCTAGCATGGTGGAGAGTCTTGGCTTATAAAAACCACGTAGGGAGAGTAGGTGGCCGCGTGCATGCAACCAGTCAGCCATGCACACACCCACATTCCCTTAGCTGCCAGCCTCGCCAACCACCGAATAGACCCAACAACCCACCACAACTAAGAGACCAACTGCAAGTCTCCACAACCGGCCTACAACATTGGCCCCACACAGACCCCTACACTTGGGTCCCATAAGCATAGTGCCACAATGCACAGTGCCAAACCACGTATCGGGGCACGCAAATAGAAGCCAGCCCACGAGCCTCATGTCCAAAAGCTGAAATCCACACAACAGGCCTCAGAACAGTAACACCCGTCTAGGAATAAATTCATTAAAATGTAAATAATTACAAAATGAATTTTACGGGTGTTACATCCTAACCACCTTGAAAGAAGATTTCGCCCTTGAAATCACTAGGGGAAAAGATACGGGTACTGGGCTAGGATGGCTTCCTCATGTTCCCACGTGGCCTCCTCGGCTCCATGATGCCGCCACAGCACCAAGACCAGCGGAATCACCTTGTTCTGTCGCACCTGCTCCTTGCTGTCAATAATCTGGATGGCATCCTCCACAAAGGACAGATCTTCCTAAAGCCATTCTGGCTGAATTGGGATCACACGAGAAGTGTCAACCAGGCACTTCCTCAGCATGGAGACATGGAACACGTCGTGCATGGACGACATCTCTGGTGGTAGGTCCAACCGATAAGCTACCTCACCAATCCTTTGGGTGATTTGGTACGGGCTAATATAGCGAGGACTCAGCTTGCCACACTTCCTGAACCTCATGACAACCTTGGTCGGCGACACCTTCAGGAACACACAGTCTTCAACCAGAAATTCTAGTGGTCTCTGCCTCCTATCGACATAGCTTTTTTGCCAACTCTGTGCAGCCAACAACCTGCTATGGATCAAATCCATCTTGTTCGCATACAACTGCACAAGCTCAAGACCAATCAACTGATGCCCGCCCACCTCGCTCCAGCAAACCGGCGATCTGCATGGCCTACCGTACAAAGCTTCGGACAACGCCATCATGATGCTCGAGTGATAACAATTGTTGTAGGCGAACTCAATCAATGGAAGATGGTCCTCTCAACTCCCTTGAAAGTCTAAGGCACATGCTTTGAGCATATCCTCCAGCTTCTAGATAATCCTCTCTGTTTAACCATCCAACTGAGGATGAAATGCTGTGCTATAGTTGAGCACAGTGCCAAAGGCCTCCTGCAGAGTTTTCCAGAACCTTGAGGTGAACCTCGTGTCTCTGTCTGACACGATGGACACCGGAACACTATGCAGCCTCACCACCTCAGATACATACAACTTCGCCAGGCGGTGCATCAGAAGCTTCACCCAAATGGCCAGGAAGTGAGCAAACTTGGTCAGCCAAACAACGATCACCCACATGGTGTCGTTCTTCCTCTGAGTCTGCGGTAAACCAATCACGAAGTCCATCGAGATATGCTCCCACTTCCACATAGGAATATCCAACGGCTGTAAGGTCCCTCTAGGTCTCTAGTGCTCTGCCTTGACCAACTGGTAGGTAGTACATCTCGCCACATGGTCAGCAACATCTCTTTTCATGCCAGGCTACCAAAAGTTCCGCTTCAGGTCTTGGTACATCTTCGTACTCCCTGGATGAATAGTGTACCTAGATCGATGTGCTTCATCCAACAACTTTTGCTTGGCCTCCTCATGTTGGGGCACATACAGACGCATGTCATACCTCAGCTCTCCATATGCCCCAACAGAGAAATGAGGCTCTCCACCATCCTCCAACTTCTCAAACACAGCCTAAACGAAACGGGTCCAGTTGCTGATAGGCGACAATAAACTCTAACAGCTTGGGGCGGATTGACAGGTTGGCCACCCAGGCACCAACCGTTCCCCGAGCTTTCCGTTTCGGCCTGCAGCTCACCAGATCCTCCAACATGGTCCACTCCTTGACCATCAAGCTTTCCATCACATGCGTACGTCGACTCAAAGCATCGGTGACCACGTTGGCCTTGTTAGGATGGTAGGACAGGCTGAAATTAAAATCCTTCAAATACTCCACCCAACGGCGTTGCCTCAGGTTGAGGTCCCTCTGCGTGAAGATATACTTCAAGCTCTGATGATCGGTGAAGACCTCAAACTACTCCCCATAGAGATAGTGTCGCCAATGCTTGAGAGCGAGCACTATGACAGCCATCTCCAAATTGTGGGTCGGGCAGTTCTTCTCATGATCCTTTAGCTGGCACGAAGCATATGTGATAACATTGTCATACTGCATTAGAACACACTCTAACCCAACACCACTGGCATCACCAGACATAGTGAAGCCACTACTTCCAAATGGTAGAGTCAATTAGGGGCAGAAACCAGACGAGACTTCAACTCTTAGAAACTCGCCTCACAATTCTGGTCCTAGCAACACGGAACTCTCTTCCTGGTCAACTCTGTCAAAGGCACGGCTAAGGAGGAGAAATCCCTGATAAATCTCCTATAATAGCCCACTAGACCCAAGAAACTCCTGATCTCCGACACAGTCCTGGGTCACTCCCATATACTCACCGCCTCAAGCTTACCAGGATCCACTCTGATGCCTTCTCTAGAAATCAAATGGCCAAGGAACATGACTTCACTCTGCCAGAACTCACACTTGGAGATTTTGGCATACAACTGATGATGCCGTAGAGTATCCAAAACCACCCTCAAGTGCAAGGCGTGAGTCTCAACATTAGGAGAATAGACTAGTACGTCATCAACAAAAACCACAACGAACTGATCAATCTTCGAAAACATAGATGCAGACTACAACTGGTCGAATAGGTCATCAATGCGGGGTAAGGGATACTTGTTCTTCACCGTGATTTGGTTCAACATCCGATAATTTATGCACAGTTGGAGCGAACCATCCTTCTTGCAGACGAACAAGACAGGCGCTCCCCATGGAGACACACTTGGCCTCATAAACCCCTTGTCCAGCAACTCCTGCAACTGAGTCTTGAGCTCTCGCAATTCCACTGGCACCATGCGATAGGGAGGCTTCGATACAACACCAAAATTGGGGATCAGATTGATCGAGAACTCTATTTCGCTGTAAGGTGGCATACCAGATCGTCAAGAAAAACGTCAGGATATTCACACACCATATGGATGTTGTGAACACCCAACTCAGGAGAAGTGGAGGTAACTATACTGGCTAGATACCCCACGTAATCCCTGACCAAAGACTTATAAGCCTTCATAGTTGAGATGACAAGCTTAGGCTCACCCTGATACCCACCTTGCATAGAGAAAGACCCATCCTCAGGAGACCCAAAATAAACTCTCCTCCGAGCACAGTCTATCAAAGCGGACTGTTGTGCCAACCAATCCATGTCGAGTATCACATCGTACTCCTACATGTCCATCACGATCAGGCTGGCATCGAACTCTCTGTCATTCAGTGTCAAGTCGATAGACCGCAGATACCTCCATGCCAAACTATGCTCCCTCAGCGGTGTCACCACGCTGAGATGAAAGGCCAATCTAGTTGGTCTCTCTCCCAACTCCGCCGCAAAAGACTCAGAAATAACGGAGAAATAACTCCCTGAGTCAAACAACACTTTGGCCATCCAGCCAGCCACAATGAAAGAACCTGATGGCCAAACAAACAGCACCACACATCCATACAATCAGGCAGATGCCTAGATTACAAAGGGATTACAACAAATCTCAGAGGGTTACAGAATCAACTAATCATCCTTACCCTTAACTACACTCCCAAAGACCCAACGCCTGGAACTACAATGGTGGACAGTTGCCCCTAGTTGGTTGTTGTGGCATGCTTCCTACCTTCTTAGGCGGTTCCAGACAAGATCTCTGAACGTGTCCCGCCTTCCCATAATTATAGCACACCACTGCAGAGGGAGTCCACCTAGGATAAGAACAATACGTAGTAATGTGGCCCACTTGACCACAGTTGAAGCACTAGCTCCCTTTGGATGCACTGGACCCTGTTTGACTTAGGCCAGCTCCACTACCCCAGGAAAGCTCCGTCGGCTTGTAGAGGAAACACTGGACCTCACCTTTTGCTTCTTCTTAGGGTTACTTAATCTACTGGCACTTGGAGGACTGGAAAAAGAGAACCAGGATGTAAAAGAAGACTTACCCTTCCCTTTGGAATGACTCTCCACAAACTTCTGATGCTCCGCCTCGAAGCGATAAGCCATCCCAAATATGTCCTCCACAGTTTGGCACTGATAGCCCATCACCTTCACCTGTAGCCCAAGGTTCAAGCCGTCTAGAAACCTTTGCACCAGCTCCTCCTCAGACTCATAGGCAGGAGCAAAGCGTTCCAGCCAGGCGAACTCAGTCTCATACTCAAGCACCGACATTGTGCCCTACTCCAGACTCTAGAAATCTCGGCTAAGCTGTTCCTTCACATGAGCGGGAAAATACTAGTCATAGAAGGCTACCTTGAAATCCTTCCACTGGATGCTAATAGTGACTGAGTCCGGGAATTTCAGTCGCCTCACAGACTTCCAGCACCTATTTGCCTCACCATCCAGCAGATAAGTCGCCAACCGCACCCAATGCTCCTTTAAGCACTCCATGCTCTCCAGCATCTTCACCACCTTCTCCAGCCAGGCCTCGCTCTCCTCAGCACTAACCTTGCCCTTGAATGACAGCAGACGTAGCTTCGTGAACTGGTTCAGCCATGTGTCATTGGACGGCTCACTAGCACTACTCTTGCTGAACGTGTGAGAGATCCCGTGTGCTAAACACCTCAGTTCCGCACGAACCGCCTTCCATCCGCTTACATCCTCTCGAGGCTCAGTTTCCTCGATAGGGCCTTTCCCTTATGACCATGAGTAGGCATTCCACTAGAGAAAGGCAAAGTACCTTCACCACAGACAAAACAACAACTAGAAAACCATGAAGAGATCAAGTGCAGACTTTACCATGCACGTAATCCTATGGAGTCTATAGACCAAACACCCTAGGTGTAGTGCTGCCTAGTGAACTAGGAGCTCTGATACCAAAACTGTAACGCCTTATATTTTCCACAATAATTTTAAATAAATTAAATTACGGGAAAATAAAAGCTAACAGAAAAATATCTAACTACCAGAAACCTGTGTGTGCGGCTAGGAGACTCCAAACTACATGCACTACGCTAAACCTCTGCATGCCTACACATGCAAACCAAGAACACGAGGAAAATGCATGAATAACAAAAGTCACCCAATACGCACCCCAAGGAAAACCACGGAAAACAAAACTATAATCCATTTTCCTTTTAAATTCATTTCGCAAACCCTTTTCTCAAAACCTCTCAAACCAGGCCCACATTGGCCAAAACCACAACTGGGGCTCTACTAGCACAAAACCACAAGCAAAGGCCCTTAATGGCCAAAACCACACACAGCGAGTCGAGAAGCCCGACGTCAGGCAAAAAAACTCAAGCCACACGCAGTCCATTGAGGAGCGACCATGGCATTCGGCACTGCCACGGTGAAGCCACCCTATGCAGGAGCGATCACCGTGTAGACACCCCGATTTTGAGGTGACTCATGGATAGACTCTTCAAAAGGGTGTTGCTTCGGACATTGCAAACCTAAGCACATCCAAGTCCTATCTGACATTTTCATTAGCCTGAGATCATCACACAAAGCCACAACCGCAAGCCCATGGTCTTGTCGATAATCCAAGCAACCAAGTGGAGAGTACCAATATGGAGCACCATCGTGGTGCACCTATATGACGCACCATGCTAGCGCACAACCCTGTTTCAAGGTGTTGGCTGTTGGTTGTTCGTTCTCTCCACTTGTAGCCTCCATGTATGAATGGACAATAAATGAGAAGTTGATTTAAAATGACAAAAAAAGTTGACTCAAGCTTTGAAAAACCGACAACTCATGGTTTAGTTCATGGACAGAACCATAATTCAAGTGACTCAGAATGACAAAAATGGCATATATGTTCAATCATATTAGGAAGAAACCATACTATCAAGCTATGTTTTATGTCACAAATGGCATGTAACTCAAGATTAATTCATGGATCTATGAAATAAAATTTATTTTGCACAACAAAACCACTCAACCCTCCACCACCGGATGGCCAATCGACCACCACCTCATCGCCGACTGTCCTAACAACCTTCCAGAGTTCACTGCCACCCGACCATAACCCGCAGCCCACCAGAACCCACCGCTGGTGTGACCACCTCACTCACACCACTCCACACACCGAAGCCACTCCATTCCTCCACACCTAGTCACCGCTGCGCCGGTGTGTCCCGCACTGACTGCCGCCGCACCTAGTCGCCATGCCTAACCGCCGCACCAATCCCGAGCACCACACCGCACACCACCAAGATCAACCATCGCTGGCCTTGAGGAGAGAAGGAGGGAGGTGTGGTTGTTGGGAGGAGGAGAGAAGATGAGAGGGGGAGGAAGAAGATGGGTTTCGTCTAGTTTGGGTGGAGAGGAAATAAGGAAGAAGTGGAGGAAATGACGAATGGGAGGAGGAGAGAAATAAATATGGTAAGTAAGTAATGAAGAGAAATAAAGAAATTAAGTGTGTGTAAGGAAAAAAAAAAGAAAGAAGGGAGAAAATAATAAGGGGTAAAGGAATGAAATCATGAACCATAATCTTATTTGCAGTGTCAAATAGCGAGATGAAATGTAGCATATGATTTGGCAGTTATGGCAGTTATCCAATGGGCCCCTGTCATGTACCAATAATACAAATAATTTGATTTCCATGGTCTAAGGTGCAAAATGGCTGCAAAAATTGCTTTTTGATCCACATCACTCTGCAACTTGCATCCTAAAAGGCAAAATGTAGAATGTCAAGAAAATGAGCGTACAGTCTTCAAAAATTCACTGAACGGGGTAATTTGCAGAAAACCCCCTAACATTGTGAATTTGTAGAATAGTCCACAGAAGGTGTGAGAAGTTATGTTTGAAGCAGAAGTTTGCAAACACTCAGCAGAATTTAAAATTTCTAGCACAACAGCAATATAGGCATCAAAATTTTATCTTATTGGGCTAATTTGTAATAAAGTCCCTTAGTTTTGGAAAATTACGAATAGGCCTTAACCTTTTGCAAAACTCATAAACAATGCCAGATGAGATTGAAACCTCAGCAAGGTTCTTTCAGAGGATATTTCACATGCATCTCAGCAAGAATATAACTCTCCGTGCCATGGAGCCAGTAGTGAGCACAATTACCTTTCTGCTTTTCAAAGCGTAACTAGAGCCTACTTCCTTCCTAGGGGACAATCCAGGGATTATCACTTTTCTTTTTGGATTCTCATTACAGGAAGATGAGATTCTACTTTCATCTCTTTTTACTTGGATTATCGCGGGTGCGAAATCCTTCTTCTTGACTTTGGCTGAGCGGTCGAGGTCATTATCCCTTCTTTTGTTGGATTTTCGCGGGCGCGAGATCCTTTTGCTTGACTTTTGACCAAGCGGTCAAAGTCGACCTTTGACCGGGTTGTCAAAGTCCCTTCCTTTTATTTGGAATTTCGTGAGCACAAAATCCTTTCGCTTGACTTTGATCAGACGGTCAAAGTCGACCTTCGATTGGGAGGTCGAGGTCATATCCCTTCCTTTTCTAGATTTTAACGGGCGCGAAAGCCTACTGCTCGACCTTTGATCGGGTGGTCAAAGTCCCTTCCTTTTCCTTGGATTTTCGCGATCGCGAAATCCTACTGTTTGACCTTTGACTGGGTGGTCAAAGTGAACCTTTGACCAGGCGATCAAGGTCGTATCTTTTTCCTGAATCTTTGCGGGTACGAAATCCATTTGGTTCGCCCTAGGTCTGTGCAGACAGGGCCTCCTTTCTTGCTTGACAAATTATATGCTTTGTCATGCCCCTTTTCTTTGGGTTGGTACCCCCAACTACTCGGTTGACAATCGTCAAGTTATCTGGCGATCGAGTCAACAAGACTTGGCTAACTTGTCATGTCCCGCCTCCTTAGGTTGATAACCTTAATAATCCGGTTGATGAGTCTGACAACTTATCATGTCCCTACCAATGGTTCCCCCTGTGCGCACGATTTCTTTAATTTTTGCAAGATCACTTTAACATTAACATCAGCACTGCATCTACTTTCAATATCTATTCTTGTGTGCAACGTTAGCATCAACATGGCATTTATATTTGGCATCAGCTCTCACATTTGCATTTTAGTTTATCACTGCATTGGCATTGCATTGATTTTCAGCATTTCAGTTGTACTTTTGCATTTGCATTTTGCATTCGGCAACAGGTCATGACTTTCAGTGCATCCATCGGATAAGTGACCTTATGCCTATAGCAAACATAATTCTCCTGCAGCCTCAAAATAGGGGTATCTTGTCAAACCTGAGCATCGGTCTCGGTTCCCTCCATCCCTCGACCTCGCTTAGGGAGGGATATTTGTAGACACCCCAATTTTGAGATGACTCGTGGATAGACTCTCTAGAAGGGTGTTGCTTCAGACATGGTAGGCCTAACCACATCCAAGTCCTATCAGACATTTTAATTAGCCCAAGATCATCACACAAAACCACAACCACAAGTCCATGGTTTAGTCGATAATCCAGGCAACCAAGTGGAGAGCACCAATATGGAGCACCATCATGGTGCACCTATATGGCGCACCATGTTGGCGCACAACCCTATTTCAGGGCACTGGCTGTTGGTTGTTCATTCTCTCCACTTGTAACCTCCATGTATGAATGGACACTTTGGCCCACACCTAATTTGACTTTCCCTTACAAGCCTACGAGGGTCTCTTGGCCTTCACGTCCCTTGGAATCCATGGCTCAACGTTTTCTACCTCCTTTAAAAGCTCTCCACGCATCACACTTTAACCACTCTTAGCAACCAGTGCACCTACTTCCAGAGCATCCACTACATCCCTGAGCACCCTCAGCCGTGTCCAAAGCAGTAAGAAGGAGACACCTCGAGCCACCAAAGGAGAGAAACACCTCAGGTACTTCCCTACCTCATGTCTTTGTTCATTCCTTTCTCTAGCCTATTTTGAATAAGATATCATGCTATGAACTCGACTGTGGCTTGGGTATCTGCGGTTTAGTTTGATTGTTTACGCTGTTTATTTGTCTTGATGATGGTTCATGTTTGCTATGTGTAAGAGTGTTTACACTGCTTTGTCTACTTGTGTGTTTATTTGCACTGTTTGATCTTTTGGTGGTGCATCAAGGCCCCTATGAGGTTATCAACCACTGAATATGGGTTGTGGCATACCCCTCGCATGCCATGTAGACCTCCAACATTTCTTTAGTTATTTAGGGTGTCTCCACGCACCTCTAGAGCTAGCTTTGGCTGTAACAACCCAAGAGAACCCATAAACATGCATGGATAAGGAGAGAGTGAGAGGAAAATTTTAGAATTGGTTGATTAGTGTGTTAGTGTTCCCTGGCATCTAGGTTAGTACTCTGAATGGTCATTAGCATAGTTAATCACATGCATTCTCCTTCAGCTTTGGATTTAGGCTACTGTCTAAAATAGAGTATCTGGAGTGCACCACCAGGCTGGTGCACCAGTCTAGTCACAGGATGCAATGCATCATGGTTTGCATATTCTCCTAGTTGTCATGGGTTCTAATTTTTCTTGTATTTGTTCATGGATATACCATGATCATGGTTGCATAGTTTTACCATCTAATAACTTTGATTGCATTAGTTTTGCACCTAGTAAAGTAGTGATGCTTACTACTTGGGCCTTGTGAATCGGTGGCCTTTTGGCTCTTGTCGGTGAAATCCTTTTGCACCATTCCACAATTTAGACCTCGGGTAGCCTAGCTGAACAATAGGACACAACTCATTCCCTACTTCACTTATATTTGGTTTTAGATACAATACTAGGCACAACTTGCATGTGGCATGGCATTGTATGTCGCCCTCGGGCGTACAAAAACAGGCTGTAAAGCCAACATTTCCACATGAGTAAATGAAGAAGCCATGAAAGACTGATTTCTCGGGTGCATGGGGATGCCTAATACCTTCCCCGTGCGTAATAGGGATCCTTACCCATTTTTTTGGTTTATGATAACCTTTTCCATAGGTTTGTTGCATAACTTTATTTTTTTAAAATGGTTTTCCTCGTCTCCCATTTTTAAATAGACTAGGTGGTGACTCCCATATTTTATCATTGCTTTATCACTTTTTGTTGTGACTTCACTAGCCCTCGTGCATTTGGCCTTTTACGCCACGCATGAGGCTATTGCCAGTATGGTTACACATTGTCTCACGATTCTCCCTCTCTCGAGAACCCTCAAAAGCCAACCCCTCCCTGGGAAGGCTATCCTGTCTCTCAAGACGCTACCAGCTACGGGGCACGTGTCCAACCCATATTGGCCACCATAGGGTAAGCCTCCTCACAGCGTCCTCCACACGGTGCTCAGGAGGGAGTGTCATACCTCCACACCTGATGATAGTTGAGCCTCAGTGCTCACGACGACAGCAGGAGTATCATACCTTTCCGTCATGCCACAAGACACCTCAACCTGCGGACCATAACCCTAGCCTTGAGACGACAGTCAAGGAGTCTCATACCTCCAGAACCTGACGTCCCTTAGCCTCAGGTATCTCAGCCCCCGACCTCAACCAAAGAGTCGTGCTCGACCACTCGGGAATGTCGTCACATTCCCTGGTCCCGACGACATGATCCCACATCGTCTCAGCCTGCACATAGAAAACTAAGAAAACCATTTTCCAAAACAGGTCAACTATCTCTTTGAAATCCACTTTCCAGAACCATTTTATTTCTTTGAAAACTCTTCCAAGACCTCGGCAAAAAGGCACATCAGGTGTCCCAAGGGACCACCACTGACAGCCCACAATCCCATCTTACAGGGACAAAACAAACCAATCTAGAAAACCCTCGGAAATCAGATTTTATAAACATATTGGGCCCTGATTCAGCATGCCGAAAATTGGATTTAGTATGCCGAAATCCACTGAATCGATCGGCCGAAAAGATTCAGTAGGCCAAATCGATCGGGGGACCAAAATTGTTAGAAAAACGGCATGCTGAATAGATTCGGTATACCAAAATTCACTGATTCGGTATGTTGTTTCCACTTTGGTATGCTGAATTCCGCGAATCCCAGAAAACGGCTCAAAACCCTACAGTCCGAAATTGCCCCAACTGGGACCTTCGATCGAACCCCCTAAACAAACACCAAAAATCTTGCATAAAACATAAGATGTAGACGCTCGAGTCTACTCCAAAACCCAACAAACAAAACCAAAATCCATTCACCATGCATCAAGATATAAAATCACAAAGACATAAGGGTCAAAACGACCCAAAACTCAACCATTGGCATAAATACCCATAAATCCACCATAAATTCTCATAAAATCATAATAATTTCTAGGAATGTAAATTTACCTAGATTACATGCATCCCTATCAATTTCTACCATTTCCATGCACTCTATTACAAGGATTTGAGATGCGTACCTAAAACGAACCCCAACGAATCCTTCGGTCAACTCCGACGACCACGGGGCTTCCTCGACCTCAAGGATGCAACTCCGGAGCTTCCCAAGCGACCACGAGCCGCTACATGCCACTGCATGCCTCTGCCGACACACGAGCACACTGAATAGAGGAAGGGGCACAGGGGAAGCGGGATAGGGGAGGGAGAGTAAAAGAGAGAAAGGGAGGGAGGGAGAGAGACGGGAAAAGAGGTGGGGTGAGATGGGGGGAGGGAGGGAATGAGTGGAAGGAGTGGAAGGAGAGGATGGAAAAGGGAAGTGGCGTACTCGGGATGGAGGGAAAAGCACGGGGAAGAAGGGAGAAGTTTGGGTCGAGCATGGCGGAGAGTCCTGGCTAAAAAAAACCACACAGAGAGAGCAGGTGGCCGCGTGCAAGCAACCAGTCAGCCACGTGCACACTCACATTCTCTCAGCTGCCAGCCTCACCAACCACTGAACGGACCCAACAACCCACCACAACCAAGAGACCAACTGCAAATCTCCACAACTGGCCCACAACACGGGCCCCACATGAACCCCACACATGGGTCCCACACGCACAGTGCCACAATACACAGTGCCAAACCACGTACCAGGGCACGCAAATAGAAGCCAGTCCACGAGGCCCAAGCCTAAAAGCACAAATCCACACAACAGACCTCAGAACAGTAACACTTGTCTAGGAATAAATTCATTAAAAAGTAAATAATTACAAAATGAATTTTACAGATGTTACAAGGTATTTATAAGCATCTTAGCTATTTTGCTACGATCCATACTAAATTTCTTTAATAATTCCTTAGGTGGGGTTTGTGCATCCAGAAAACACAGGAAATGATTTGATAGGAATCACATTTCCTGTTGACCATCCACAATAATGGTTTTGTGCACTTGATCAGAAATGATTTTAAAGGAAACTCATTTCCTTTACTTTCCAGACTATATAAACGCCAACTCTTTTCATTTCCCACCCCTCCCTATGGAATTTCAATAGAATTCCCCATCCAACACAGCCACGTCCTC
This sequence comes from Posidonia australis, assembly GCA_024699735.1. Taxonomy (NCBI): domain Eukaryota; kingdom Viridiplantae; phylum Streptophyta; class Magnoliopsida; order Alismatales; family Posidoniaceae; genus Posidonia; species Posidonia australis. The sequence goes on from JAMKQA010018939.1 coordinate 24,811, forward strand.
CCCTCACCCTCCTCCTCTTCGTCGCCTATCCTCGTCTTCCTCTCCCCTCCCTGCCGTCCTCTGTGCCCGTCTTCCTCCTCTTCCTCCCCTCTTCCTCCTCCTCCACATCATCTGCTCCCTGCCATCCTCCGAGCCCGTCTTCCTCCTCTTCCTCCTCCTCCGCCTCATCCCCTCCTTGCCGTCCTCCGTGCCCCTCTTCCTCCTCTCTTTTTCCTCCTCCACCTCATCCCCTCCCTGTCGTCCTCCGTGCTCCTCTTCCTCCTTTGTCGCCTCATCCCCTCCCTATCATCCTCCGTGCCTCTCTTCCTCCTCCGCCTCATCCCCTCCCTACCGTCCTCCATGCCCCTCTTCCTCCTCCGCCTGCTCCCCCTCCATGTCCTCCTTTGCCTCATCAAAATTTATCCTGTAGCTTTGAATCGTCTCACTCACCAAAACAAACAAGAAAGGGGGCAAACCAAGTGTTCACAGGGAGATGGCATTCGCCATGCAGTGCTGGGTCATCTCCTCTCTCCACAACTATTGCCTCACCTCTGCCATCTTCCACCACGTGAGGGCTTTCTCATCCGACAACCTCATCGACATCAAGCTCTTGAATCTTTTCTTTATCAATAAAAAAGTGTGTGCTGTGTAAAAATAATAATAATGGAGATGATGCTATTACCTTGTGATTTTCAAGGCATGTGAAAGATTTGCTCGACGAACTCAGTAGGGTTTTGTTTCTTCTTCTTTTTTTGCTAAAAAGAATCTAGTTTATTTTGGTAGTTTGATTAATAATAATTGTAATTTATGAAGTTTATTTGATTAATATTTTGGTTTATCTAGTTTATTTTGTTGGAAAGTTGAATATTTTTCAATTTAATAATAATAATGTTTACTTTCTTTTAAAATCTGTTAATACACAAACACTCATATTTCAGTTTCTTTTACTTTCTTGAATTGGCACAGATAGTAGGAAACTTGGTCAACAGGAAATCAATTTTCCTCACTTTCCAATTCCTAGTAATTCCTGTTGACTCCAGAATTCCATTTCTTGTCAAATTTTGTGCACAAACAAGCTGTTAGTGTATTTTTTTTGGTTAATAAATATTCCTTCTTTATTTTGTTTTATCTGTAATCCTAGAAAGAAAGTCAATTCACCTATCATACTCATTTCAAACTCTTTTTAAATAATCATTGAGAAATCTTTGCATAGATTTTCATTTGTCGATCCAAAAATGATATCATCAACATATACTTGGATAATTAAAATGTCATTATCTAACTTCTTTATGAACAAAGTAGAGTCAATAGCACCAATCGAAAAATTTTGATCAATTAAGAATTTCCTTAATCTTTTGTACCAAGCCCTAGGCACTTGCTTTAGTCCATATAGTGCTTTGTTTAATTTATAAACATGATTGAGATAGGATTCATCTTCAAAACTGGGGGGTTGTTTGACATAAACTTCTTCTTCAATAATTCCATTTAGAAATGCACTTTTTACATCCATTTGAAAAAGTTTAAACCCTAGGTGACTAGCATATGCGAATAACATTCTAATGGACTGTAATCTAGCTAAAGGAGCATAGGTTTCATCGAAATCGATGCCTTCCTCCAGATTATAACCTTGAACTACAAGCCTAGTATTATTTCTAACTACATTCTCAGATTCATCTAGTTTGTTTCTAAAAATCCATTTAGTTCCAATGACTTGTTGACTTTTAGGTTTTGGAACCAAATCCCATACATTATTTCTTTCAAATTAATTTAATTCTTCATGTATTGCATTTATTCAACATTCATCATCACAAGCTTCATTTACATTTTTGGGCTCTATAGATGAAACAAAAGCATAAGTGCCACATTCGATTTCATGTTTAGATCTAGTCATAATTCCCTTGGAGACCTCACCAATGACGAGTTCTTTAGGGTAACTAGGCTTATATTTCCATGATTTAGGATTTTCTTTAGGTTCTTCTATATTTTGATTTGTTTGATCATTATTTGCATTATTATCATTGAATTTGGGTTCTTCTTCTTCATTAATTATTTTAATTAAATTTTCATCAAAATCTACATGCATGGATTCTTCTATAGTTAATGCTCTTTTATTATAAATTATGTATGCCTTGCTTCTTATAGAGTATCCTACAAGAATACCTTCATCAGATTTAGAGTCAAATTTATCCAAATTATCTTTAGTATTAAGAATAAAACATTTGCAACTAAAAACCTTGAAATAAGAAATCCTTGGATTCTTTTCAAACCACAACTCAAAGGGAGTTTTGTTTAAAATTGGCCTAAGAGAAGCGTGATTTAAAATATAGCAAGCGGTATTTACGGCTTCAGCCCAAAAGTGCTTTGGTAAATTATTTTCATAAAGCATGGTTCTTGCCATTTCTTGTAAAGTTCTATTTTTCCTTTCAACTACTCCATTTTGAGAGGGAGCTCTAAGAAAAGAAAATTCATGTATAAAACCATTTTCTTCACAAAAGTTTTTAAAATTTTCATTTTCAAATTCCCCTCCATGATCACTTCTAATTCTAATAATTTTCAATTCTTTTTCATTTTGTATTTTCTTGCAAAACTTTCGAAATTTAGAAAATGCATCTTTTTTGTTTGCTAAAAATAAAACCCAAGTGAATCTCGAAAAATCATCTACTAATACAAATGCATATCTTTTTCCACTAAAACTTAATATCCTACTAGGACCAAATAAATCCACGTGGATGAGTTCAAGAGGTTTAGTAATGGAAATACAATCTTTGGCCTTAAATGAGGTTTTAGATTATTTTCCAAATTGACATGCATCACATAGTTTGTCTTTTTGAAAATCTAATTTTGGTAAGCCAATAACACTTTCATTTTTAGAGATTTTGGATAATTGACTTATGCTAGCATGACCAAGTCATCTATGCCAATGTCATTTATCATCATTTGTAGATTCATAGGATACATTTATTTTATATACATTATTCTTCTTAGATCCAACAAATAATACTTTGCTAGTAATAAAATCAATTATAGGACATTCTTTTTTATCAAAGATAACTTTAGATCCTTTATCACATAATTGACTAATACTTAAGAGATTGTGCTTTAATCCATTTACAAGCAAGACGTTTTCAATAGAAGGGTTATCAGAATTACCAACATGGCCGATTCCGACAATCTTCCCTTTTGCATTGTCTCCAAATATTACTGATCCATCTTCCTTGGCAATATATAAGCATAGTAGATCAATTTCCCCGGTCATATGCCTTGAGCATCTACTGTCAAGGATTCATTTTGATTTCGTCTTACAATACAAGAAGGAAGAGATGACTTTGGTACCCACATCATTTTAGGTTCAGGTTTGTTAGATTTTTGAACCCAATAATTTCCTTTTGGGGTCCTCCTTTGTTGTTTCTTTACCACAAAAACATACTTTTCATTTGAAATTGCTCTTACAAAACCATTTTCATATGGAACTTCTTGAATCTTGGAGAAGTCAATTCCATGTTTGTTTAAGAATGATTTTTGGCAAGAGAGGATTTTATCTAAATTTTATTTTCCCATGGTGAATTTTGTAACCATTGCTAATAAATCATTGCTCTTTTCTTTTAATGATGTAATTTCATTTTCTAGATTTTAAATTTTATATTTCATGTGGTCAATTTCAATATTCAGTTCAATATTTTTATTTTCTAATTTTTGATTCTCATCGAGAAGCATCTTTCCTTCATTTATTAATGAATCATTTTGACTTGTTAGTGATTCCTTGTTTTTGGAATCATTTTAGTCTGATTTGATTCCTTGTTTTTGGATTTCAGAGTCTTGTATTTTTTGTATAGTTCATTGAATCCTTCAATTAGTTCATCCATTCAACATTCTTCATTAGTTTGGGATAAGAGATATGCTTCTTCTAGAGCCATGAAGCACATGTTTGCTCTTTCCCCATCCGAAGAAGAGTTTTCATCTAAGGATGAATCACTTTTATCCCAAGTAGCTTGAAGGGTCTTCTTTTTATTCTTTTTAAATGTTTCAGTTTTGTTGACACCCCGATTTTGAAGTCACTTGGCAGCAGGCTCCTCCGGTTGATGCTCTGGTTGCAACCACCAAAACTGTAGCCCACATAAGCCCAATTAGGCCCACATTAGCCCACCTGACCCAATTAAACCTAAAATCCAGCAAATCAACCTAAGCCCACTTAATCCAGTCAAAATCCCCTTAAAAATCCAATAAAACCCTAATTTAACAAATAAAATCCATAAACCACAAAATCCAATTAAAATCCACCCAAAATCCCATAAAAACCCTAATTAAATAAAATTTGATCAAATCCATTTAAAAATCCAACAAAAACCCTAATTAATCAAATTTTTAAACCTTAATCAAGTGAAAAGA